>CM035142.1:17168878-17481378 GCA_020205605.1 Panax ginseng | reverse complement strand
ATGACTATGTTAAAAATGGAGGTATAGATGGAGGTACTATACTGAAATTCGTATTTTTCACATGATTATACTATTAATTCACATGATTGAACTATTGATTCACATTATTTACTATTAGGGGAGTTGGTGCAAGATTGATAATACTTGCAGGACTAAATTAAAAATGAAAGAAAAGTTGGAGGTATTGTACTGTAATTTTTGAGCCCCAAAACGTGCAATTATCGAAACTATATTTTCCTATAAATAGAAGCTCATTCTTTCTTCATTTCTCACCAATTCACAAAAGCTTTAGAGCGATTATTATAGAGAGAAAGAAGAAGAGAAATCTGCTACCTCACTATTTTAGTATCCAATTTTTTCCAAGGTAGGGAATATTATTTGTTGTACTTTAGTGAGGATTATTTCTTTCTTTCGCCTTCATGAAGAGAACTTCAGTTATTCCATTCTTTGTTATTATGTTGGAATAACATGTCTATGCGAAGCACCGCATACCGGTGAAATTTTTCTCATTATTCTATTATTTATCATTCATTTGGAACATCCATCGTGCGTGTTCTACTATTTGGACTGGTTCCATTATTTATCATTCTGTTGGAACATCCTGTGCATGTGCGTTCTACGCTTAGGACTGGTTCCGCCTTTATTATTACATTGGAATATCCTATACATGCGTTTTTGTGCCGGACTGATCTGTCTTTATTATTACATTGGAATATCCGTCATGCATGCGTTTTACACCGACTGATTCCGCTTTAAAATTACATTGTTGAATATTCTTTTTTGTGCGTTTCTGGCGGACTGATTCATTATTTATTATTACATTGGAATAACTTTTGCTTTGTCTTGGTCTATCGCATGCATGGTGATTTCTTTTGTTATTCCATTCCTTGTTATACTTAGTTGGTTAAAGTTTTGACTTATACTCCATGAAATTAGTGGAATATCCTTGATATTTGCGCTTCATCCAGTATCTTTTCATGGAAATATTCTCCTGAGCATTCTTGAATTTTACTCTACAAAACAGTATCATGTTGACAATTTGAACGTTATTAGTTCCTGGATAAATTAATTCTTGAACTTGTTTTATTGAATTCTTATATCATTGTCATCATCCTCATGTTTATATTTTGTTGAAAGTCATATGTGGCCTATAGTGCATAAATGGACTTGGTATGATTATGACTAAGGATTATTTGGTGTAATCATGACCGTAATGTTACAAATGATGTGGAAAAAGTCCTTATTGGCCCGTAGAGCATTGATGGACAGTTGTTGGCATGATCATGGCCTTTATTGAATACACAAATATTCTTGGCCCGTAGTGCATGGATAATTGTGGTCGTGATACTGAAGAATATCCTTGGCCGTAGTGCAGGGGTGATTCGATGATGTGGATTATTTATTAAAATTTGAGTCCCAAAGTGATAAAAGTGATGAAAACCTTTTAAATCATAAAAGATAGTAGATTTTATTCTCTACTTGACTCTTTTAATGGATTGCTTGTTCCATTGCCGCAGCTAAACTTGATGGTTGTTATATTGTATCGGTTTAACATCAAGTAAAGGCTAACGATAATATATTACGCATTATCTTAGTCATAATATTTCTTCTTGGGCTAGTTGAGCTCACCCTTTTACTTTTATTGTTCTCTTGAGAAATGAGAATGTAGGCGAGGACTAGTCGAGGCGGAGTGACGGACGGATGATAACATTAGTAGTCCTCACTATTTTGTGAAATAGTGTAATAATAATTGTAATAAGGACTCCTTTTGAGTTTGTATAATCTCTAGTAGACAATATTTGTATTCAAACTCATAGTTTATGTTTTGTCGTATTGTATATGACAGTTGTATTATTAAGTTGTATTTGAATTTATGTACCATGTAAGTGGCGACCCAAGATGGGTGACGTATACCTAATTTTGGGGGTGTCACAGTTGGTATCAAAGCTTAGGGATATGATCCCTGGCTAAGATGTGAGACTAGAACTAGGAGGGGAGAGACGGGGAATTCCTTCGCTAGTATGACCTACCTAAGTTTATTTGGTATTTGATTGGTTGGTCAGAGTATAGTGATAATATGTTGCATGTCAATTAACCCTTGTTTTGTGGCAGTGTTTGAAAATGGCATCCGAGAATGTTGAGAACATCAATGGAGCACAGGAGACCGTTGAGTCTCCACAGATCAATAACTAGGACAACGTGCATCAGGAAGGTGACAATCCTCATGCAAACAACAACACTAACCAAATGATGAACGATGGAATGTTCCGAGGCTTCATGCAATTCATGCAACATCAGGCGAGAGCGGCTCCTGTTCAAAATGCAGGTGTAAACACAGGAAACTCTCGAACGGTCACCGCTAAACAGTTCAAGGAGCTGGGACCACCGGAGTTTATTGGAGAGCCAAAACCACTTAAGGCGGAAGCATGGATAAAGCAAATCACCAAGATATTTGATGTCTTGGGATGCTCTGAGGAGCAAAAGGTTCCCTTCGCCACCTTTATGTTGCGTGAAGAAGCAGATTACTGGTGGGAATCTGTAAAATGTACCCAGCCTGACGGACTCAGGATGTCTTGGGAGAAGTTCCAAGAGCTGTTCAACGACAAGTACTTTCCCGAAAGTATTCATCACATGAAGAAGGCGGAGTTTATCAAGTTGGAACAAAACAATATAATCGTGTTGCAATACGAGGCTAAATTTGCGGAGTTATCCCGGTTTGTATCCCATTTGGTCGATAATGAGGAGCGAATGACACGAATGTTTTTAAGAGGTTTGAAACTGGAGATACGTCAATATCTTATTTCTCATAAACTGTGTTTGTACTCAGATGTTGTAAATAGGGCTTAGTTATTGGAGCGCGGTAACGAGTCAACGCGCAACCACGAAAGCGGTAAACAAACATGAAAATACCGGTGGTATCGGTCATCGAGCGGTGACAACAAACGTGGAGGAATCAACATGCCGAAATGGTAACCACTTGGTGGTAATCATGGCGAAGACAAGAAAATGGACATTTCAAGAAAAGGAGATTCAACAATGATGGAAAGACATCAGCACCAGCAACCGTGGTTAAGGAAGTAGAACGACCACCTATCATATGCTTCAAATGAGGAGGGGGGGGACATATCAGTCCAAACTGCGCGATGCCATCCAAAGCGTGTTATAATTATGGAAGAGAAGGTCACCTAGCCCGATTTTGTCGTTCACCGAAGACAAGATCAGCTAGGATGGAGGCACCAAAGGCCGTCCCAGAAAAGTTAAAGCCGGTGGTGCAAGGGAGAGAATTTGTTGTGACCTTCCATAAAGCAAGGAACCCAAACGAGGTCATCACGGGTAAGCTTATCATAAACTCTAGTGAAGTCTATACCTTATTTGATACCGGTTCTACCCATTCTTTTATTTCTCCTACTTGCGCTCAACGTTTAAATTTGACTCCGGAGAAATTAGACTTTGACTTATCTGTTGAAACTCCATTAGGAGAAACCTTCATTACATCCACTGTTTATAAGTCTTGTTTGATTCAAATCGGTAACCGCACGTTACCTGTCGATCTTATCTCCTTAAAAATACTTTTATTTGACGTGATTCTAGGGATTGATTGGTTAACTACTCATCATGCTAAAATTGATTGTTTTCATAAGGTTGTTAGCTTTCATATTCCTAATAAACCTATTATGCGAATTCAAGCGACCAAACCATTAAAATCAATCACAGTCATCTCAAGCCACAAAGCTATTCGTTTATTGAAAAACGGATGTCAAGCTTTCTTAGATCATGTCACAGATTTAAACAAAAATACGTCAGATTTGAAGGATATTTCTATTGTTAATAAATTTCCTGACGTATTCCCCGAAGAACTTCCCGGCCTACCCCTGAGGCGTGAAGTTGAATTTTGTATCGACCTTGAACTCGAAGACAAAACCCATTTCCAAAGCCCCATATCGAATGACTCTATTGAACTTTAGGAGTTAAAGACCCAATTACGAAATTGTTACACATTGGTTTCATTCAGTCCAAGACGTCTCCTTGGGGTGCTCCTGCTCTATTCGTGAAGAAGAAAGATGGGAGTATCGACTTTGTATTGATTATCGGAGAGTTGAATCATGTCACCATCAAAAATAGGTACCCATTGCCACGTATTGATGACTGTTTGATCCGTTACAAGGAACACAATTTTTTTAAGATCGATCTTAGCTCGGATATCATCGCTAAAGGTTAAAATCGAGGATATTCCAAAGACCGCCTTCGAACTCCTGAGACGGGCATTATGAATTCTTAGTCATGTCTTTTGATTGACTAATGCTCGCCGCCTTCATGGATATGATGAACCGAGTATTCAAGGAATATTTGGATCACTTTGTGGTCGCCTCTTTATTGATGACATCCTTATTTATTCCAAAAGCCGTGAAGATCATGAGCAACACTTGAGGCTGATACTCCAAAAGCTTCGTGAATATAAGCTTTATGCCAAGTTAAAGAAATACGAGTTCTGGCTTGAGGAAGTAGCATTTCTTGGGCATGTAGTATCAAGTCATGGAATATCCGTTGACCCGACAAAGATTGAAGCTATTCAAAGCTGGGAGCAACCCAAATCAGTGACCGAAGTGCGTAGCTTTCTCGGTTTAGCTGGTTATTATCGGAGATTCGTGGAAGGATTTTCTCGAATCGCTACTCCATTAACTTAGCTGACTCGGAAAGATACAAAGTTCGGTTGGAGTGAGGAATGTGAGAAGAGTTTTTAAGAACTCAAAAGGAGACTCATTTCAAAGACTGCTCGACAATACCATCCGGTTCGGAGGATTTGTCATCTACAATGATGCTTCAGCAAAAGGGTTAGGATGTGTTCTCATGCAACATGGGAAGTCATAGCCTATGCCTCACGACAACTCAAAGAATATGAGAGGAATTATCCTACTCATGACCTAGAGTTAGCAGCTGTTGTCTTCGCGCTTAAAATTTGGAGGCATTACTTGTATGGGGAGAAAATGGAGATCTTTACGGATCATAAAAGCCTCAAATATTTCTTCACTCAAAAGGAACTCAACATGCGACAACGACGTTGGCTTGAACTGTTCAAAGATTATGATCATACCATCCAATACCATCCTGGAAAAGCGAACGTGGTAGCTGACACATTGAGTAGAAGATCATATGCGGGTACGAGTGCAATATTGTCAACGCAAAGGCCCATTTTGTATGACTTGCAAAGGATGGAGTTAGAGATAAAGACTCCAGGGACCCACATGACGATGGTAAACATACTAGTAGAACCGACTTTAATCGATAAAGTTAAAGCTGCTCAAGCTACAGACCTGGAGCTAATGCGTATAAAGAAGAAAGTGCAAGAAGGTGCTATGCTGGAAGCAAGAATCGATGAGGAAGGAATACTTCGAGTCAACTCCAGACTTTGTGTTCCTAACAACCCTGATTTAAGGTATAAAATCATGATGGAGGCGCACAACACACCGCTTTGTAATCCATCTCGGGAGTACCAAAATGTATCGTGATCTTGACATACATTTTGGTGGGGCAATATGAAGAGAGAGATAGAGAGTTTATCTCAAGGTGTTTAACTTGTCAACGAGTCAAAGCGAGCATCAAGTACCAAAAGGTCCATTGTAACCACTTGAAATTCCAGTTGGAAGTAGGAACATATTACTATGGATTTCATTCATCGGTCTTCCCAAGGTTTCAAGTAAGACCCCAACTTTTTGAATAAAGATGAATTTTCTATAATTATTATTTTTGAATATTATGGAAAAATCTCACAAGATCGAAATTAATATAATGTTATATTGTCAGGGTAATATTTATAAATTTTGCAAAGTATGCAAGTTGTAAAATGATATAATATTCGATTGGCCTGGAATGAATATTCGCTTTATAATGTGGGTAATATTCGTATTGCAAAGATCCAAGTTGTCAATCATCAGGAATATTCGACCCCACAAAATGTAATTATTGTTGGTGATCGAGAAAACGACAAAAATACTTTTTATGAAAATAACTACGAAAGTTTTACCATTAATAATCGTTGAACTACTTAGTAGTAAAAAAGTACAAAGAATACGCTGGCGGGTTGCATAGAAGAAGACACTCAGATTAATTATTGATGCTTATGTGATAAGTCACTCGCTTTTATTGGTATTATTAATGTAATAATACAAAAATCTTTTTATATAAAAATGTAATACTTTTTATAAAGTTATTCTATAAATAAAATATATATATTCTATTACGCATAGTGTAATACTTTTTGCATAAAGTTATTCTTTTTATATAAAAATATAATACTTTTATAAAGTTATCTATTTTATTAGACAATAATTAGAATATATTATATTTTATTATGCATAGTGTTTCAGATAAGGTTTTCATAAGTTTGTATAGTAAAATCTTTTATAAAGTTATTCGCTTTTATTATATTATAAATATAATATATTATATTTTATTTAAAAGATTTTGCTTTAATTATGGACCGCCGATTAAAGTAAATCAATCTGACCGCTCATGGATTAGTTACTATGCATTCATTCCATTTTCCTATAAATAAAGCTCATTCCTTCATTATTTTCTTACTTAATTCACCGAACTCTGTAGAGAGAAACTATAGAGAGACTATAGAGAGATAAGAAAAAAATTATTCTGCTACTTAACTACTTTTATATTCAGCTTTTTTTTACTAGTAAGGGATATTATTCTTTGTATTTAAGAAGAGAACTTCATTATTCCATTTCTTTATTATTCTCGTTGAATAACTCAGATACGCTTAATACCCTATACGTGGTGACATTCTTCTATTATTCTGCCTTTTATTATTCCGCTGAACATCCTCGTCTGTCTGCTATATACCGAACTCGGTTCCGCTTTTTATTATTCTTCTCTTTATTATTCCGCTGAAACATCCTGTTCAGGCTTTTACGCCCGACCGGGTTCCGCCTTTTTTATTATTTCATTCTTTATTATTCTCGTTGAACATCCTCGCTTGCAGTGATTTTCACCGACCGTTCCATTATTATTATTCTGTTGAATAACTCCGCCTATGCAAGTACCGCATGCATGGTGATTTCTGTTGTTATTCCATTCCTTATTATTCTCAACCGTTAAAATTTTGACTTCTATACTCCATGAAATTAGTGGAATATCCTCGATATTTGCGCTTCATCCAAAGATTTTTCATGGAAATATTCTTCCGAGAAATCTTGAATTTTACTCTACAAAGCAAGATCATGTCGATAATTTGACGTTATTAGTTCCTCTAATAACTTAATTCTTGAACTTGTTTTATTGAATTTTTATATCATTGTCATCATCCTCATGTTTATATTTTTTGAAAGTCATCTCGTGGCCTGTAGCGTAAAGCATGGATGGACTTGGTATGATTACGACTGTGGATTATTCTAAGGTAATCATGACCGTAATGTTACAAATGATGTGGTAAAAGTCCTCATTGGCTGTGAGTGTATTGATGGATGCTTGTTGGCATGATCATGACCATTGATGAATACACAAATATCCTCGCCCCGTAGTGCATGGGAATTTGTGGTCGCGACCCTAATGAATATCCTCGGTCAGAAAAGGATGGATGATGTGGATTATTTATTGTCGAGTCTCAAATGATAAAAGTGATGAAAAACTTTTTAAATCATAAAAGATAGTAGATTCTATTCTCTACTTGACTTTTTTAATGGATTGCTTGATCCACCGCAGCTAAACTTGATGTTGTTATATTTTATCGCTTAACATCTGTTGAAGGCTAACGATAATTTATTCTCGCATTATCTTAGTCATAATATTTCTTACCGGGCTAGTTGAGCTCACCCTTTCTTTTCACCGCTTCTCTTCAGAAATGAGAACATAGCAGGACTAGTCCTGGGAACCTGAGTGATGGTCCGTAGGATAAGATTAGTAGTCCTCACTATTCTCGTGAAATAAAGGTGTTAATAATTGTAATGAGGACTCTTTTTGAGTTTGTATAATCTCTAGTAGACAATAATTGTATTCAAACTCACAGCTTATGTTTTGTCGATTGTACACCATAAATTGTATTAGTAAGTTGTATTTGAATTTTGTACCATGTATCCGACGCACCCAAGATGGGTGATGTATACCCTAATTTTGGGGGCATCACAACAGGTATCAAAGCTTAGGGATATGATCCTCGCTAAGATGTGAGACTAGAACTAGGAGGGAGAGACGGGAATTCCTTCGCTAGTATGACCTACTTAAATTTATTTTGTATTTAAATTGGTTGGTCGAGTTTAGAGATATTATGTTACATGTCAATTAACCTTTGTTTTGTGGCAAGATTCTCAAAATGACATCCAAAATGTTGAGAATAAAGAATGGAGCACAAGAGACCGCTGAGTCTCCACATATCAATAATCGTGAGAATGTGCATCGTGAAGGCGATAATCCTCATGCAAACAACAACACCGACCAAATGATGAATGATGGATTGTTCAGAGGCTTTATGCAATTCATGCAACAAAGAAAGCAGAGCGGCCTCGCCCAAAATGTAGGTGGAAACACCGAAACTCTCTGGCGGCCACCGCTAAATAGCTTCAAGGAGCCGGGACCACCGAGTTTAAGGGAGAGCCAAAACCACTTATGGCGAAGCATGGATAAAGCGATCACCAAAATATTTGATGTCTTGGGATGCTCCGAGGAGCAAAAGGTTCCTTTCACGCTTTTATGTTGCGCGAGAGAGGCACACATCGGTGGGAATCGGTAAAACGTACTCAACTCGCCAGATCAAGATGTCTTGGGAGAAGTTCCAAGAGTCGTTCAACGACAAATACTTTCCCGAAAGTATTCGCTCACACGAAGGAGGTGGAGTTTATCAAATTGAGCAAAACAATACGACCGTGTCGCAATACGAGGCAAAATTTGCGAGTTATCCCTGCTTATATCCCCACTTGGTGGATAATGAAGAGAGAGAATGGCGCTAATGTTTTTAAGAGGTTTGAAGTCGAGATACGCCAACATCTTATTTCTCATAAACCGTGGTTTGTATTCAGATGTTGTAAATAGGGCTCATTGGTGGAGCGCGATAACGAGTCAACGCAACCAAAAGAGAGCAGCAAATTTTAAAAAATGATAATACCAAAGGAGAGCAACCATCGGGCTATGACAACAAGCGTGGAGGGGAATCAACAGTGCCGTAAATGGTAACCACTTCTGGTAATCGTACAAAACAATAAGAATGGACATTTCAAGAAGAGGAGATTCAACAATGATGGAAAGACGCCAAAGACCAAAGACCCGTTGTTAAGGAAGGAGAAAGACCACCTATCATATGCTTCAAATGCGAGGGAGGGACACATCACCCAAATTGCGCGATGCCATCCAAAGCGTGTTATAATTGTGGAAGAGAAGGTCACCTAGCCCGATTTTGTCGCTCACCAAGACAAGTTCAACTAGATGGAGGCACCAAAGGTCATTCCCGTAAAAAGTCAAAGCCGGTGTGCAAGGGGAGAGCATTTGTCGTGACCTCCCCTGTAAAGCAAGGAACCCGAACGAGGTCATCACGGTAAAGCTAATCATAAACTCTAGCGAAGTTTATACTTTATTTGATACCGGTTCTACCCACTCTTTTCATTTCTCCTACTTGCGCCAACGCTTAAATTTGACTCGAGAAATTAGATTTTGATTTATCTCGTTGAAACTCCGCTGGGAGAAACCTTCATTACATCCACTATTATAAGTCTTGTTTGGTTCAAATTGGTACCCACACATTACCCGTCGATCTTATTTCATTAAAAATACTTGCATTTGATGTAATTCTAGGGATTGATTGTTAACTACTCATCATCATGCAAAAATTGATTGTTTTCGTAAGGTTGTTAGCTTTCATATTCCTAATCGACCTATTATGCGCGAATTCAAGCAACCAAACCATTAAAATCAATCACCGCTATCTCAAGCCATAAAGCTATTCGCTTATTGAAAAACGGATGTCAAGCTTTCTTAGCTCATGTCACGATCTAAACAAAAATACGCCGCTTTTGAATAATATTTCTATTGTTAATGAATTTCCCGACGATTCCCCTCAAGAACTTCCCTGCCTACCCTCAGAGCGTGAAATTGAATTTTGTATCGACCTTTTGAACCCAAAGACAAAACCCATTTCCAAAGCCCCATATCGAATGGCTCCTATTGAACTTCGTGAGTTAAAGACTCAACCGCAGGAATTGTTAGACATCGGCTTTATTCGTCCTAGTACTTCTCCTCGGGGTGCTCCTGCTCTATTCGTGAAGAAGAAAGATGGGAGTATGCGACTTTGTATTGATTATCTGGAGTCAATCATGTCACCATCAAAAATAGGTACCCATTGCCACGATTGATGACCTGTTTGACCAAATGCAAGGAGCCAAATTCTTTTCAAAGATTGATCTTCGCTCCGATATCACCAATTGAAGATTAGAACCGATGATATTCCAAAGACGGCTTTCGTAACTCCTGCAGACGGCATTATGAATTCCTAGTCATGTCCTTTGATCGACTAATGCCCCGCCGCTTTCATGGATATGATGAACCGAGTATTCAAGGAATATTTGATCACTTTGTGGTCGCTCTTTATTGATGACATCCTCATATATTCCAAAAGCCGTGAAGATCATGAGGAACACTTGAGGTCGACACTCTAAAAGCTTCGTGAATATAAGCTTTATGCCAAGTTGAAGAAATGCGAAGTTCGCTTGAGAAGTAGTAGCATTCCTTGGGCACGTGGTATCAAGTCATGGAATATCCGTCTGACCCAAAGAAAGATCAAGCTATTCAAAGTCGGGAGCAACCTAAATCAAATGATCAAGTACGAGCTTTCTTGCTTAGTCGGTTATTATCTGAGATTCGTAGAAGGTTTTTCTCGAATCGCTACTCCACTAACTCAAATTGACTCTTGAAAGATACAAAGTTCTATTGGAGCGAGGAATGTGAGAAGAGTTTTCAAGAACTCAAGAGAGACTCATTTCAAAGACTGCTCGACAATACCATCCGGTTCGAGGGATTTGTCATCTACAAGTGATGCTTCGCAAAGGGTTAGGATGTGTTCTCATGCAACATGGGAAAGTCATAGCCTATGCCTCACGACAACTCAAAGAATATGAGAGGAATTATCCTACTCATGACCTAGAGTTAGCAAATTGTTGTCTTCGCACTTAAAATTTGGAGGCATTACTTGTATGGGGAGAAAGTGGAGATCTTTACGATCATAAAAGCCTCAAATATTTCTTCACTCAAAAGGAACTCAACATGCGACAACGACGCTGGGTTTGAACTCGCTGAAAGATTATGATCATACCATCCAATACCATCCTCGAAAAGCGAACGTAGTAGCCGACGATCGAGTAGTAAGATCATATGCGGCACGAAAGTGCAATATTGTCAACGCAAAGGCCCATTTTGTATGACTTGCAAAGGATGGAGATAGAGATAAAGACTCTGTGGACCCACGTGATGATGGCAAATATACGAGTAGAACCGACTTTTAATTGATAAAATTAAAGTCGCCAAGTTACGATCCGAGTCGATGATGCGCGTATGAGGAAGAAAGTGCAAGAAGGTGCGATACGCCAAGCAAGAATCGATGAAGAAGGAATACTTCGAGTCAACTCCGCACTTTGTGTTCCTAACGACCTCGATTTAAAGTATAAAATCATGATGGAGGCGCACAACACACCGCTTGCAATCCATCTCGGGAGTACCAAAATGTATCATGATCTTCGGCATACATTTTGGTGGGGCAATATGAAGAGAGATATAGCACTGCTTATCTCAAGGTGTCTAACGTGTCAACGAGTCAAGGCGAGCATCAAGTACCAAAAGGTCCATCAGCAACCACTTGAAATTCCGTAATGGAAGTGGGAGCACATTACCATGGATTTCACATCGGTCTTCCCAAAGTTTCTCAAGGCATAGATGCGATTTGGGTCATTGTTGATAGATCGACCAAGTCCGCTTCATTTCTTACCGATACGAGAAACTTATACACTTGAACGCCTTGCTCAGATGTACATAAACGAGATTGTAAGATCGCATGGTATGCCAAGATCCATAGTTTCGATCGAGACCCAAGATTCACTTCACGATTTTGGGTTAGTTTGCAAAAAGCTATGGGCACAGATTTACGATTTAGCTCGCATATCATCCTCGTATTTGACGGACAATGGAGAGGACTATTCAAACTCTCAAGATCTATTAAGACTCGTGTCCTTGATTTCAAGGGAAGTTGGGACAAGTTCTTACCATCGGTGGAGTTTTCCTACAACAACAGCTTATCAAGCAAGTATCGGCATGGCTCCATTCAAGCGCCAGATGGAAGAAAGTGTCGCTTCTCCAAAGATGTCGGGATGAGGTGGGTGAAGCAACGTTGTTGGGACCGAGTTGGTACGTATGACTACGGAAAAGATTCAAACGATCCGACAACGATAAAAACCTCACAAGATCGATAAAAGAGTTATGCCGATCTTCATCGAAAGGACGTGGAATTCGATATAGAGATCATCATGTGTTGTTACGTGTTGCTCCATGGAAAGGAGTTACGAGATTTGGAAAGAGAGGAAAGCTCAATCCTCGATTCATCTACCCATTTTTAATCCTCGATCGAGTAGGAACTGTGGCCTATAGACTCGCTTTTACCGCCAAGTATGTCTCGTGTTCATAACGCTTTTCACATATCCATGCTACGTAAATATGTGGAAGACCCGAACCACATTATCGAAGTTAGAACCGACGAAAATAATGAAGATTTGACGTA
Organism: Panax ginseng; assembly: GCA_020205605.1. Classification (NCBI taxonomy): domain Eukaryota; kingdom Viridiplantae; phylum Streptophyta; class Magnoliopsida; order Apiales; family Araliaceae; genus Panax; species Panax ginseng. Next base: position 17,468,621 of record CM035142.1, on the reverse strand, counting down.
TGAAGAGGTTCCCTGCTCAAATCTTGATAAGAAGGAATATATTCTACGCCCAAGGTTATACCTCAAGTCAAAGTTTTGTGGAGAAACCACGATGTTGAGGAAATGACTTGGGAGTTAGAATCAAATGAAATCAAGGTATCCTTACCTCTTCGATATACCAGTATCGCACTCTAATTTCGAGGGCTTAAATTTCATAAGAAGGGAGATTGAAACCCCAACTTTTTGAATAAAGATGAATTTTCTATAATTATTATTTTTGAATATTATGGAGTGAAATTAATATAATGTTATAGTTGTGGGTAATATTTATAAATTTTGCAAAGTACGCAAGTTGTTATATAATATTCGATTGGCTCTGGGAATATTCGCTTTTAAACAGAAATATATCGTATAACGATGGCACAATCATCGGTGGACCTCTAACAATGTAATTATTGGTTTGATCGAGAAAACGACAAAAATACTTTTATGAAAATAACGGCGAAGTTTTACCATTAATACTCGCTGAACTACTTTAGTAGTAAAAGTACAAAAATAATACGCTGGGTCGCATAAGAAGCACACCAGATTAATTATTGATGCTTACGTGATAAGTCACTCATTTTTTTATTGGTATTATTAATGTAATAATACATAAAATCTTTTTATATAAAAATATATATACTTTTATAGTTATTCTATAAATAGAATATATTATATTCTATTATGCATAAGTGTTGTAATGTATCCATATAGTATTTTATATAGTAATATAAAATTTTTATATATAAAATGTAATACTTTTATAAAGTTATCTGCTTTTATTAGACAATAATTAGAATATATTATATTTTATTATGCATAGTGTTTGTATATATATATAATGATATATGTTTGCATAGATAAAAAAATCTTTTATAAAGTTATTCGCTTTTATTAGATTATAAATAGAATATATTATATTTTATTTAAAAGATTTTGCTTTTAATTATGGACCGCCGATTAAAGTAAATCAATCTGACCGCTCATGGATTAGTTACTATGCATTCCATTTTCCTATAAATAAAGCTCATTCCTTCATTATTTTCTTACTTAATTCAATTTAACTCTAGAGAGAGAAACTATAGAGAGAGAGACTATAGAGATAGAAGAAAAAGTATTCTCGCTACTTAACTACTTTTATATTCAGCTTTTTTTTACTAGTAGTGGATATTATTCTTTTGTATTTAAGAAGAGAACTTCATATTCCATTTCTTTATTATTCGTTTGAATAACTCAGATACGCTGAATACCCTATACGTGGTGACATTCTTCTATTATTCTGCCTTTTTATTATTCCGCTGAACATCCTGCTCGTGGCTATACGCCTTTTATTCTCCATTCCGGTTCCGCTTTTTATTATTCTCGTTTTTATTATTCCGCTGAACATCCTCGTCTTCGCGGCTTTACGCCTGACCGGTTTCCGCTTTTTATTATTTCATTCTTTATTATTATTCTCGCTTGAACATCCCGCTTGCAGGTGATTTTCACCGACCGTTCCATTATTATTATTCTGTTGAATAACTCGCCTATGCGCGGGCACCGCATGCATGGTGATTTCTGTTGTTATTCCATTCCTTATTATTCTCAAATAAGTTAAAATTTTGACTTCTATACTCCATGAAATTAGTGGAATATCCTTGATATTTGCGCTTCATCCAAAGATTTTTCATGGAAATATTCTTCCGAGAAATCTTGAATTTTACTCTACAAAGCAAAGATCATGTCGATAATTTGACGTTATTAGTTCCTAAATAACTTAATTCTTGAACTTGTTTTATTGAATTTTATATCATTGTCATCATCCTCATGTTTATATTTTTTTGAAAGTCATCTGTGGCCTCAGAAGCATGGATGGACTTGGTATGATTATGACCAGTGATTATTCTGGTGTAATCATGACCGTAATGTTACAAATGATGTGTAAAAGTCCTCATTGGCCCGTAGAGTGCATTGATGGATGCTTGTTGGCATGATCATGACTATTGATGAATACACAAATATCCTCGCCCGTAGTGCATGGAATTTGTGGTCGTGACCCTAATGAATATCCTCGTCAGAAAGTGTGGATGATGATGGATTATTTATTGTCGAGTCTCAAATGATAAAAGTGATGAAAAACTTTTAAATCATAAAAGATAGTAGATTCTATTCTCTACTTGACTTTTTTAATGGATTGCTTGATCCACCGCAGCTTAAACTTGATGTTGTTATATTTTATCGCTTTAACATCATTGAAGGCTAACGATAATTTATTCTCGCATTATCTTAGTCATAATATTTCATCGGGCTAGTTGAGCTCACCCTTTCTTTCACCGTTTCTCTTCGTGAAATGAGAACATAAAGTAGGACTAGTCTGGGAACTGGAGTGATGGTCCGTAGGATAAGATTAGTAGTCCTCACTATTCTGTGAAATAGTGTGTTAATAATTGTAATGAGGACTCTTTTGAGTTTGTATAATCTCTAGTAGACAATAATTGTATTCAAACTCACAAGCTATGTTTTTTGTCGTATTGCATACTACACGACAGCTTGTATTAGTAAGTTGTATTTGAATTTTGTACCATGTATCCGACGCACCCAAGATGGGTGATGTATACCTAATTTTGGGGAGATTCCAAAATGACATCCAAAATGTTGAGAATAGCAATGGAGCACAAGAGACCGCTGAGTCTCCACATATCAATAATCGTGAGAATGTGCATCGAAGGCGACAATCCTCATGCAAACAACAACACCGACTAAATGATGAATGATGGATTGTTCAGAGGCTTTATGCAATTCATGCAACAAAGAAAGCAGAGCGGCTCTCGCCCAAAATGTAGGTGGAAACACCGAAAACTCTCAAGCAAGGTCACCGCTAAATAGCTCAAGGAGCTGACCACCGAGTTTAAGGGAGAGCCAAAACCACTTATGGCGGAAGCATGGATAAAGCGTATCACCAAAATATTTGATGTCTTGGATGCTCCGAGGAGCAAAAGGTTCCTTTTGCCGCCTTTTATGTTGCGCGAGAGGCAGACATCGGTGGGAATCGGTAAAACGACTCAACCTCGCCAGATCAAGATGTCTTGGAGAGAAGTTCCAAGAGTTGCTTCAACGACAAATACTTTCCCAAAAAGTATTCGGCACACGAAGGAGGTGGAGTTTATCAAATTAGAGCAAAACAATATGACCGTGTCGCAATACGAGGCAAAATTTCATGAGTTATCCCGGGCTTGCATCCCACTTGGTGGATAATGAAGAGAGAATGGCGCGAATGTTTTTAAGAGGTTTGAAGTCGTAGATACGCCAACATCTTATTTCTCATAAACCGTGTTTATATTCAAATGTTGTAAATAGGGCTCAACAGGGTGGAAGCGATAACGAGTCAACGCAACCAAAAGAGAGCAAATTTTGTAAAAAATGATAATACCAAAGAGAGCAACCATCGGGTTATGACAACAAGCGTGAGGAAATCAACAAAGCAAGAAATGGTAACCACTTCTTGGTAATCGTACAAAAACAATAAGAATGGACATTTCAAGAAGAGGAGATTCAACAATGATGGAAAGACGCCAAGACCAAAGACCCGCTGTTAAGGAAGGAGAAAGACCACCTATCATATGCTTCAAATGCGAGGGAGGGACACATCACCCAAATTGCGCGATGCCATCCAAAGCGTGTTATAATTGTGGAAGAGAAGGTCACCTAGCCCAATTTTTGTCGCTCACCAAAGACAAGTTCAAATAGAATGGAGGCACCAAAGGTCATCCCCGTAAAAGTCAAAGCCAGGGTTCAAGGAGAGCATTTGTCGTGACCTCCCGTAAAGCAAGGAACCCGAACGAGGTCATCACGGTAAGCTAATCATAAACTCTAGCTAAGTTTATACTTTATTTGATACCGTTCTACCCACTCTTTCATTTCTCCTACTTATACCAACGCTTAAATTTGACTCCTGAGAGATTAGATTTTGATTTATCTGTTGAAACCTCGCTGGGAGAAACCTTCATTACATCCACTATTTATAAGTCTTGTTTGGTTCAAGTTGGTACCCACACATTACCCGTCGATCTTATTTCATTAAAAATACTTGCATTTGATGTAATTCTAGGGATTGATTGTTAACTACTCATCATGCAAAAATTGATTGTTTTCAGAAGGTTGTTAGCTTTCATATTCCTAATCGACCTATTATGCGAATTCAAGCAACCAAACCATTAAAATCAATCACCGCTATCTCAAGCCATAAAGCTATTCGCTTATTGAAAAACGGATGTCAAGCTTTCTTAGCTCATGTCACGATCTAAACAAAAATACGCCGCTTTTGAATAATATTTCTATTGTTAATGAATTTCCGACGATTCCCAAGAACTTCCCTGCCTACCCCTAGAGCGTGAAATTGAATTTTGTATCGACCTTGAACCCGGTACAAAACCCATTTCTAAAGCCCTATATCGAATGGCTCCTATTGAACTTCAGGAGTTAAAGACTCAACTGCAGGAATTGTTAGACATTAGCTTTATTTGTCCTAGTACTTCTCCTTGGGGTGCTCCTGTTCTATTCGTGAAGAAGAAAGATGAGAGTATGCGACTTTGTATTGATTATCGAGAGTTGAATCATGTCACCATCAAAAATAGGTACCCATTGCCACGTATTGATGACCTGTTTGACCAGTTGCAAGGAGCCAAATTCTTTTCAAAGATTGATCTTCGTTCCGGATATCACCAATTGAAGATTAGAACCGATGATATTCCAAAGACGGCTTTCGTAACTCCTAAGAGACGGCATTATGAATTCCTAGTCATGTCCTTTGATTGACTAATGCTCCTCACCGCCTTCATGGATATGATGAACCGAGTATTCAAGGAATATTTGGATCACTTTTGTGGTCGCCTTTATTGATGACATCCTCATATATTCCAAAAGCCGTGAAGATCATGAGGAACACTTGAGGTCGATACTCCAAAAGCTTCGTGAATACAAGCTTTATGCCAAGTTGAAGAAATGCGAAGTTCGCTTGAGGAAGTAGCATTCCTTGGGCACGTGGTATCAAGTCATGGAATATCTGTTGACCCAGCAAAGATTGAAGCTATTCAAAGTTGGGAGTAACCTAAATCAGTGGATGAAGTATGTTGCTTTCTCGGCTTAGCTGGATATTATCGGAGATTTCTAGAAGGGTTTTCTCGAATCACTACTCCACTAACTCAGTTGACTCGGAAAGATACAAAGTTCGGTTGGAGCGAGGAATGTGAGAAGAGTTTTCAAGAACTCAAGAGGAGACTCATTTCAAAGACTTGCTCGACAATACCATCCGGTTCGAGGGATTTGTCATCTACAGTGATGCTTCGGACAAAGGGTTAGGATGTGTTCTCATGCAACATGGGAAAGTCATAGCCTATGCCTCACGACAACTCAAAGAATATGAGAGGAATTATCCTACTCATGACCTAGAGTTAGCAGCTGTTGTCTTCGCACTTAAAATTTGGAGGCATTACTTGTATGGGGAGAAAGTGGAGATCTTTACGGATCATAAAAGCCTCAAATATTTCTTCACTCAAAAGGAACTCAACATGCGACAACGATGTTGGCTTGAACTGTTGAAAGATTATGATCATACCATCCAATACCATCTTGGAAAAGCGAACGTGGTAGCTGACGCATCGAGTAGTAAGATCATACGCGGTACGAAAAGTAATATTGTCAACGCAAAGGCCCATTTTGTATGACTTGCAAAGGATGGAGATAGAGATAAAGACTCTGTGGACCCACGGATAATGGCGAATATACGAGTAGAACCGACTTTAATTGATAAAATTAAAGCTGCTCAAGTTACAGATCCGGAGCTGATGCGTATGAGGAAGAAAGTGCAAGAAGGTGCGATGCCGAAAGCAAGAATCGATGAAGAAGGAATACTTCGAGTCAACTCCAGACTTTGTGTTCCTAACGACCCTGATTTAAAGTATAAAATCATGATGGAGGCGCACAACACACCGTTTGCAATCCATCCTGGGAGTACCAAAATGTATCATGATCTTCGACATACATTTTGGTGGGGAAATATGAAGAGAGAGATAGCGCTGTTTATCTCAAGGTGTCTAACGTGTCAACGAGTCAAGGCGGAGCATCAAGTACCAAAAGGTCCATTGCAACCACTTGAAATTCTAGAATGGAAGTGGGAGCACATTACCATGGATTTCATTCTCGGGTCTTCCCAAAGTTTCTCAAGGCATAGATGCGATTTGGGTCATTATTGATAGATTGACTAAGTCCGCTTCATTTCTTACCGATACACGAGAAACTTATACACTTGAACGCCTTGCTCAGATGTATATAAACGAGGTTGTAAGATTGCATGGTATGCCAAGATCCATAGTTTCATGATCGAGACCCAAGATTCACTTCATGATTTTGGGTTAGTTTGCAAAAAAGCTATGGGCACAGATTTACGATTTAGCTCTAAGATATCATCCTCGACGGACGGATGAAAATCGAGAGGACTATTCAAACTCTTGAAGATCTATTAAGACTCGTGTTCCTTGATTTCAAGGAAGTTGGGACAAGTTCTTACCATTGGTGGAGTTTTCCTACAACAATAGCTTATCAAGCAAGTATCGCATATGGCTCCATTCAAGCGCCAGATATGGAAGAAAGTGTCGCTCTCCAAGATGTCGGGAATGAGGTGGGTGAAGCAACGTTGTTGGGACCGAGTTGGTACGTATGACTACTAAAAGATTCAAACGATCCGCAACGTATAAAACCTCACAAGATCGATAAAAGAGTTATGTTGATCTTCATCGAAAGGACGTGGAATTCAATATAGGAGATCAGGTGTTGTTACGTGTTGCTCCTTGGAAAGGACTTACGAGATTTGGAAAGAGAGGAAAGCTCAATCCTCGATTTATCGGCCCATTTTTAATCCTCGATCGAGTAGGAACTGTAGCCTATAGACTTGCCTTACCGCCAAGTATGTCTCGTGTTCATAACGTTTTTCATATATCCATGTTACGTAAATATGTGAAAGATCCGAACCACATTATTGAGTTAGAACCGGACGAAATAGCGGAAGATTTGACGTATGATGAGGTTCTTGTTCAAATCTTGGATAAGAAGGAACATATTTTACGCTCCAAGGTTATACCTCAAGTCAAAGTTTTGTGGAGAAACCACGATGTTGAGGAAATGACCTGGGAGTTAGAATCTGAAATGAAGTCAAGGTATCCTTACCTCTTCGATATACCAGGTACGTACCCTAATTTCGAGGGCGAAATTTCTTAAGAAGGGGAGGTTGTAAGACCCCAACTTTTTGAATAAAGTTGAATTTTTCTATAATTATCATTTTTGAATATTATGGAATGAATTTGATAGAATGTTATAGTTGTGGATAATATTTACAAATTTTGCAAAGTATGCAAGTTGTCATATTATATTCGATTGGTCGGGAAATATTCTTTTTGTCAGGGAATATCCGTATTTACGGTCACAATCATCGGTGGACCCCATAATGTAATTATTGTTTTGATTGAGAAAACGACAAAAATATTTTATTGAAAATAACGACGGAAGTTTTACCGCTGATACTGCTGAACTACTCCTATGAGTAAAAGTACAAAGAATACGCATGGTTGCATAAGAGCACACTGCAGATTGATTATCGATGCTTACGTGAGAAGTCACTCGCTTTTGATTATTATTTGATCCCTACTTACCCATTTTTCAAAATTATTGGAAGGAAGTTATAAAGTATATATATATATATGTTATATATATATATATATATATATATATATATATATATATATATATATATATGTATGTGTTTTAGTGTGTGTAGAGTATTTGTGTGTTAGTGGGTTTTGGTGGGGATTTACATTATTAAGTGATATGGGGTTATATTATATATGCATTATTGGAATTGTCAATTTGGTGGGGGAATCTTGATTTATGGGAGGGAGGTTACGTAAAATATGGGGATTGGTATATATATATATGATGGATAATTACATGTGGGTGGGGCCCACATGTTGGAAGAAGAATTTTGGGGAAAAAGCTGAGAATTTCTCACGGATTGTGTTTTTATTTTCAAACAAACATGTGCCTTATTATATAATATATATATATATATATTATATTTTATTTAAAAGATTTTGCTTTAAATATGGACCATCAGATTAAAGTAAATCAATCTGGACCGTTCATGAGTTAGTTACTATGCATTCCATTCTTCTATAAATAGAAGCTCATTCCTTCATTATTTTCTTTTAATTCAATTGAAACTCTAGAGAGATAAACTGTAAGATAGAAGGAAGAAAAGTATTCTCGCTACTTAACTACTCTTATATTCAGCTTTCTTTTACTAGTGGGGGTGTTATTCTTTCTTATTCATGAAGAGAACTGCTATTGTTATTCCATTTCTTATTATTCTCATTGAATAACTCAGATACGCCGGTTTACCCTATACTTGGTGACATTCTTCTATTATTCTTTTTTACTATTCTCGCTGGAATATCCTCGTTTATCGTTTTACGCCTCTGACCGATTCCGCCTTTATTATTCTCATTGGAATATCCTCGCATCAGGCTATACTGTTTTACCGGGTTCCGCTTTTTATTATTCTCGTCTTTATTATTCCGCTGGAACATCCTCGTTTAGTGCTTTACGCGCCTGGACCGGTTCCGCTTTTTTATTATTTCATTCTTTATTATTCGTTGGAACATCTTGTCGATTGCAGATTTTCACCGACTGGTTCCATTATTATTATTCTGTTGAATAACTCGCCTATGCTGCACCGCGATGCATGGTGATTTCTGTTGTTATTCCATTCCTTATTATTCTCGGTTGGTTAAAATTTTAACTTCTATACTCCATGAAATTAGTGGAATATCCTTGATATTTGCGCTCATCTAGTATTTTTCATGGAAATATTCTTCCGAGAAATCTTGAATTTTACTCTACAAAGCAAGATCATGTTGACAATTTGGATGTTATTAGTTCCCGAATAACTTAATTCTTGAACTTGTTTTATTGAATTCTTATATCATTGTCATCATCCTCATGTTTATATTTTTTTGAAAGTCATCTCGTGGCTGTAAAGCATGGATGGACTTGGTATGATTATGACTAGGGATTATTCGGTGTAATCATGACCATAATGTTACAAATGATGTGGAAAAAGTCCTCATTGACCCGTAGTGCTTTGATGGACAGTTGTTGGCATGATCATGACCATTGATGAATACACAAATTTCCTTGGCCCGTAGTGCATGGAATTTGTGGTCGTGACCCTAATGAATATCCTCGTCAGAAGTGTGGATGATGTGTGATTATTTATTGTCGAGTCTCAAATGATAAAAGTGATGAAAAACTTTTAAATCATAAAAGATAGTAGATTCTATTCTCTACTTGACTTTTTTAATGGATTGCTTGATCCATTGCAGCTTAAACTTGATGTTGTTATATTTTATCGGGTTTAACATTGTTGAAGGCTAACGATAATTTATTCTCGCATTATCTTAGTCATAATATTTCTTCTTGGGCTAGTTGAGCTCACCTTTTCTTTCACCGCTTTCTCTTGAAATGAGAACATAGCAGAACTAGTCGGGAAACTGAGTGACGGTCCGAGGATAAGATTAGTAGTCCTCACTATTCTGTGAAATAGGTGTTAATAATTGTAATGAGGACTCTTTTTGAGTTTGTATAATCTCTAGTAGACAATAATTGTATTCAAACTCACAGTTATGTTTTGTCGTATTGTACACGACAGTTGTATTAGTAAGTTGTATTTGAATTTTGTACCATGTATATGGCGACCCAAGATGGGTGATGTATACCTAATTTTGGGGGCATCACATAGAATCTGAGATGAAATCGAGATATCCTTACCTCTTCGACATACCAGGTACGCACCCTAATTTTGAGGACGAAATTTCATAAGAAGGGGAGGTTGTAAGACCCCAACTTTTTGAATAAAAATGAATTTTCTATAATTATCATTTTTGAATATTATGGAATGAATTTAATATAATGTTATAGTTGTGGGTAATATTTATAAATTTTGCAAAGTATGAAAGTTGTCATATAATATTAGATTGGTCGGGGAATATTCGTTTTAAACAGGAAATATTCGTACGATGGCACAATCATTGGTGGACCTCCACAACGAAATTATTATCGGATTGAGAAAACGACAAAAATACTTTATGAAAATAACGGCGGAAGTTTTACCGTTAACTGTTGAAACACCCGGTGTTAAAAGTACGATGTACGGCTGTGGTTGCATAGTAGCATACGGTATTGATTATTGATGCTTACGTGAGAAGTCACTCAGTTATACTCAATTATTGCTACAGTAATTATTGCATCATATCTATCATATTATTGATTCAATTATTATCACAGTATCATCTGCATAAAATATTTTTTTATTAAATCAATACTTGAGACGACATAGTTATTCATATTATAAATTGCAATATTTATAATGTCTAGAGTTCTGTCTGTCGAGAGGTTTGGTCACCTAATTGCGGCTAATAGGGAGAAATCCTTATTGAAAGCCCTCTTTTCTCGGGAACGACCGGTTGATAAATATTGTGAGTTATAATATTAATGATGAATGTTGTTCGGAGTTGAATTTGGAGACGCTTGACGTGATATTTGAGTCCTAAACGATTAAATTAGTAAAATAGTCTATAAACACAAAATTTTCTGGGATTTACTATTTGGTCAAAAAGTCAACAGTTGACTTTTTCGAGAAAAGTCAAACTTCAAAATTTCAACATTTATATTTTTGATAAAAATAGTTTCATTATGTTGGAATTGTTTGTGTTAGTAAAAATCGACATTTATTCCGATGATAATTGATGTCTAGGGGTTATATTGATAAATCGGATAATTTATCGGATAAATGAGCAATTAATTGCTACTAATTCACATGCTTATATAACTATTTGTTCACATATGTGTACTATTGAATCACATTATTTACTATTAGGGGAGTTGGTGCAAGATTGATAATACTTGCATGACTAAGTTAAAAATGGAGGTATAGATGGAGTACTATAATTTAAATTTGTATTTTCACATGATTATACTATTGATTCACATGATTAAACTATTGATTCACATTATTTACTATTAGGGGAGTTGGTGCAAGATTGATAATACTTGCAGGACTAAATTAAAAATGAAAGAAAAGTTGGAGGTATTGTATTGTAATTTTCGAGCCCCAAAACGTGCAATTATCGAAACTATATTTTCCTATAAATAGAAGCTCATTCTTCCTTCATTTCTCACCAATTCACAAAAGCTTTAGAGCGATTATTATAGAGAGAAATTATAGAGAGAAAGAAGAAGAGAAATCTGCTACCTCACTATTTCAGTATCCAATTTTTTCCAAGGTAGGGAATATTATTTGTTGTACTCGTAGGGAGTATTATTTCTTTCTTTCGTCTTCATGAAGAGAACTTTTGTTATTCCATTCTTTGTTATTATGTTGGAATAACATGTCTATGTGAAGTACCGCATACCTGGTGAAATTCTTCTGTTATTCTATTATTTATCATTCTATTGGAACATCCTGCTCACATGCGTTCTACGGGACTGGGTTCCGCTTTTTATTATTCTGTTGGAATATCATGTTCATATGCGTTTTACCGGACCGATTCCGCTTTTATTATTCTCGTTGGAATATCCTCGCATGCATGCATTTTACGCCTGACCGATTCCGTTATTTATTATTCTCATTGAATAACTCGCCTGCGCGTCTATCGCATGCATGGTGATTTCTTTTGTTATTCCATTCCTTGTTATACTTAGTTGGTTAAAGTTTTGACTTTTATACTCCATGAAATTAGTGGAATATCCTTGATATTTGCGCTTCATCCAAAGATCTTTTCATGGAAATATTCTTCCGAGCATTCTTGAATTTTACTCTACAAAACAAAGATCATGTTGACAATTTGGACGTTATTAGTTCCTGGAAAAATTAATTCTTGAACTTGTTTTATTGAATTCTTATATCATTGTCATCATCCTCATATTTATATTTTGTTGAAAGTCATCTGTGGCCTATAGTGCATAGATGGACTTGGTATGATTATGACTGTGATTATTCTTGTGTAATCATGACCATAATATTACAAATGATGTTGAAAAAGTCCTCATTGGCCTGTAGAGCATTGATGGATGATTGTTGGCATGATCATGACCATTATTGAATACACAAATATTCTTGGCCCGTAGTGTATGGATAATTGTGGTCGTGATACTAAAAGAATATCCTCGGCCGTAGTAAGTGCAAGGGTGATTCGATGATGTGGATTATTTATTGTTTGAGTCCCAAATGATAAAAGTGATGAAAAACCTTCTAAATCATAAAAGATAGTAGATTTTATTCTCTACTTGACTCTTTTAATGGATTTCTTGTTCCGCTGTAGTTAAACTTGATGGTTGTTATATTGTATCAGTTTAACACTGTTAAAGGCTAACGATAATATATTCTGCATTATCTTAGTCATAATATTTCCTACTGGGCTAGTTAAGCTCACCCTTTTATTTTTATTGTTCTCTTCAGGAAATGAGAATGTAGCAGGGACTAGTCGGGGAACGGAGTGACGGACCAGATGATAGCATTAGTAGTCCTCACTATTCTATGAAATAGTGTAATAATAATTGTAATAAAGACTCCTTTTGAGTTTGTATAATCTCTAGTAGATAATATTTGTATTCAAACTCACAGTTTATGTTTTGTCGTATTGTACACGACAGTTGTATTATTAAGTTGTATTTGAATTTATGTACCATGTAAGTGGCGACCCAAGATGGGTGACGTATACCTAATTTTGGGGGTGTCACACGTTCGTTCTAAAAGATAGGGTTTCTACTGGTAGAGAGATAGAGATAGAAAGAGCTTTTTGAAATTCTGAGATGAATTTTCATAATCCTTTTCAACCTGTACTTGTAACTTCCCTCCACACGATCTGCATAGTGGGGCACGTGTCGAGTTCTGCCAAGCTCCACGATTTTAAATGATGTTGAAAATACTGATCTGCCCTTAGCTCACCTTGAGCTAGTGTATCCTTTGGGAGGACTACGATAATCGAGGTTGCACTACGATGGTAGAGTTCATTTCTGACTCTTCTCTACGATCATTGTCTGTCCTGGTCCTTATGATGAGCTTTGACATAACATTCCTTCTGGGTTAAGGTAGCTCAGGAAGGGTCAACCTCTTAGACTGAACTAAGGGCCAGGTTTGTCCCTGAGGCGCTTATGAGAGAGGTTGCTTGGATTTGATAGAAATGATGTCATCACATGATGCTTCTCTGTTATGTCGAGGCTGCTCTACGATCGTGGTTCCTCTTTAGTTATCTCTACGATTTTAAACATAGCCTTTTTATGTGTAGGGTTAGCACAAACTAGAGCATAGATGTAAGACCCCAACTTTTATGAATAAAGATTAATTTTTCTCGAATTATATTTTTGAATATTATGGTGTGGATTTGATATAATGTTATAGTTGTGGGTAATATTTACAAATTTTGCAAAGTAAGCAAGTGGTTATAAAATATTCGATTGGTCGGAGAATATTCATTTTAACAGGAAATATTTGTACGACGACACCATCATTAGTGGACACCACAACGGAATAACTGTCAGAGTTAGCAAACGACAGAATTATCTTTTTATAAAAATAACGGCGAAAGTTTTACCATTAAACTGTTGAAATACCCGGTGGTAAAAGAAGAGTAATATGCGTGGTTTCATAGTAGCACACGGTATTGATTATTGATGCTTATGTGAGAAGTCATTCAGTTATACTCAATTATTGCTACAGTAATTGCTACATAGTATCTCACGCTATTTAATTCAATTATTGTCACAGTATCATCTGCATAATATTTTATATTACTAAATCAATAATTGAGACGACAAAGTTATTCATATTATTATTTGCAATATTGACAATGTCTAGAAAGTTCTGTCGAGGAAAGATTTGGTCACCTAATTGCGCGCCAATAGGGAAAAATCCTTATCGGAAAGCCCCCTCTTTCCTGGGAATGATCTGGTTGTTAAATATTGTGAGTTATAATAATATTAATGAATAATTGTTAATAGATTAAAAATGTGTTTATTAAAGATAAGTGATTTGTGGTAAATATTTATTCATTTTTTGATATAAATAAAGGGGTTTGTTATGAGGTATTTGTTATAAGTTTGACTTATTATTCCATGAGGAGATGTGCTAATTTTTCAGACCATTGGTTGAAATCATAACAGTAAATCAATATGGATCGCTGGTTTAAAGTTTTAATAGTAAATCAGTATGGATCGTTGCTTTAAGTTTTAATAGTAAATCAATATGGACCGTCCGTTTAAAAGTGAATTAATCTGGGCCGTTCATGAATTAGTTACTATTCAATCCTTTTTTCTATAAATAGAATCTCATAACTTTATTATTTCTTACGAATTCACTGAAACTCTAGAGAGAGAAACTATAGAGAGTAAGAAGTAGAGTATTCACTCTTCTATTAAGGTAAGGGGTATTATTTCTTTCGTATTCATGAAGATAGTTATTTCTTTCAATACTCATAAGGGTTGTTATTCCATTCTTTATTATTCTGTGAGAATAACCTGTCTACACAGACTACTGCATGCATGGTGAAATCTTTTGTTATTCCATTCTTTATTATTCTGTAGGAATAACCTGTCTACGCGGACTACCGCATGCTTGGTGAATAAGCCTTCGTATTCAATTGTTATTAAATTGTAGAAATGATCTGTCTACGTGGACTACCGCATGACAGGTGAAAATCCATTTGCAGTTTCGTATATTATTTCTTTTCATATTCTTAAATCTAAACTTACTATGGTAAGTATTGCTTCTATAATTCCTGAAATTAGTGGAATATCCTTGAGTTTTGCGCTTTATCTAGTATCGTTGGATTGGAATATTGATCTGAACTTTCTTATTAAATATCAATATTTTCACCTGGGGTACTATTCACGGGTTACTATTCACTTAAATATTATTCACCCAAGGATTTGAGGTACTTTTCATACCGAGATACTATTCACGGGTTACTATTCACGGGTACTATTCACCCGGAGTACTATTCATGAAAAAAATTGATTTCTTTTCGGTCCAAATCATTTTTGATACAATATTATTCTTGAATTTTACTCAATAAAGCAGTATCATGTTGACAATTTGGACATTATTGAATTCTAGATAAATTAAATTAAAAATATTTATCCTTTGCTTTCTTTTAATTGAATTCTTATATCATTGTCATCATCCTCATGCTTATATTATGATAAAAGTCATATGTGGCTTACGTGCATAGATGTACAATTGATTGGTACGATTATGACCAGGGATTATTCGGTATAATCATGATCGTAATGTTACAAATGATGTGGTAAAAGTCCTCATTGGCCTGTAGTGCATTGATGGACAGTTGTTGGTATGATCATGACCATTGATAAAAACACGAATATCCTTGGCCCGTAGTGCATGGATAATTCGTGGTCATGATACTAATGAATATCATTGGCCATAGTGCAGGAATGATTCGATGATGTGGATTAATTATTAAGTTGAGTCTCAACGATAAAATTGGTGATAAACTTTTTAAATCATAGAAGATAGTAGATATTATGCTCTACTTGACTCTTCTAATGGATTGCTTGTTTCGCTGTAGTTAAACTTGATGTTTATTATATTTTTATCAGTTTAACATTGTTTAAGGCTAACGATAATTTATTCTGCATTATCTTAGTCATAATATTTCTTACTGGGCTAGTTAAGCTCACCCTTTGCTTTTATTGTTCTCTTTAGGAAATGAGAATATAGCTGGGACTAGTCGGGAAACGGAGTGACGATTCAGATGTTTTCATTAGTAGTCCTCACTATTCTGTGAAATAGTGTGATAATAAATGAGGACTTATTTTGAGTTTTAATACTGTCTAGAAGACAATATTTGTATTAAAACTCACAGCTTATGTTGTATATTTAAGTTTGTATTTGTATTCTGTACCATGTATTTGGCGACTCAGAATAGGTGATGTATACCTATTTTGGGGGCATCACAATAGAGTTTATGGTTGCATATTTAGCATGCCTAACTCACTTATCAATTTATTAAATCTGGATTCATCTAGAGGGTTTGTAAAAACATCAGCAAGTTGATTTTCAGTAGGGATGTATTGTAAAGATATAGTTCCATTTTGAACATGGTCCCTAATAAAATGATATCTTATTTCTATATGCTTAGTCCTAGAATGCATGACAGGATTATGTGTTATTACTATGGCACTTGTGTTATCACAATGAATAGGTATAGATTTGAAATCAAACTCATAGTCTGCTAGCTGATTTTTCATCCATAAGATTTAACGCTGAATTTTGCCAAAGATCAATGTATTCAAATTTTCCGTTGTTGAGGTAGATACTGAGTTTTGCTTCTTGTTGAACCAGGACACAAGTCTATTTCCTAGCAACTGACAACTGCCACTGGTACTTTTTCTATCGATCTTGCAGCCTGTAAAATCAGCATTTGTATATCCTATCAGTTCAAAGGAGGACTCCTTGGGATACCAAAGTCCCAAGTGAGGTGTGTCTTTGAGATACTTGAAAATTCTTTTTACAGCAGATAAGTGTGATTACTTAGGATTTGCTTGAAATCTAACACATATAAGGGATCTTTGTGATTCAGTTGTTGTAATTGTTCTTTATGAACAGATCTTAGTGATCAGCCTATCCTTAGTAGATTTTCTACTCCAAGAGTAGAAGAGTGGACTATGAGATATTTATGCTCTGAACCACTTAAAATATCTTGTCTATTTACTTTCAGCTTTTACATTTCTACAAATTCGTTGATTTTTCTTTGTGACTTAATTTCATCTATGTGATAAACTTAGATCTATAACTTTCCTAAATCGTTGAAAAGGGATTTTTAATATATCATTCTTCTATGCATAATTAAATTAACCAGCTTAATTTATAAGTTGGTAATATTTCTTTAGAAAAGAAGAGTTTTTAAAATGATATACTCAACCCCCTTTTAGATCTCTAAGTGCTTTTGGGAAACAACATTTGGTATCAAAGCTGGCTTATATAATCAAAGCTTAAATCGCTTGAATAGATCAATGGCACAAAATAAAACTAGTTTTGAGCTTGGTGGTGGAAATAAGTCACCCCTGTGTAATAAAGATAAATTTGCTAACTAAAAATTGCGAAAACACGTACATGGACGCACTTGATGAGGATATGTTTAATGTTATTTTGAATGGCCCATATGCCCCCCCCCCCAAAGATAACTCCAACAATGGAAGATCTAAACAAGGGTATGGTCAAGCAAATGACTCAATGGACTGATATGGAGAAAAATTTCATGCAGCTCGATAAGAGAGCCAAGAACATTCTGTTTATGGCTTTGGAGGATGAGCTGTTTGAGAACGTGATCAACTATAAGACGACAAAAGAAAGTATGGGAAGCTCTCCTGGTTATGCACGAGGGAACTGAAGAAGTTAGGGAAAACAAGTAATCCCTACTGACTCAATAATACGAAATATTCTCATATGTTCTTGGCAAGAACATAACATCATTTTATGAAAGGTTCAATGTGCTACTAAACTCCCTCAGAGCATTTAGAAAAGGTCTATCCCAACAAAGACCTCAATTCATGAGAGCATTGTCGAGCAAGTGGGATGCAAAGACCACGACAATCAAAGAATTAAAATATCTTCACGAGATGACTATGCAGAAGCTCTACGGTAATCTTCTTATCTATGAACTGGAGCTGGAGCTGAACCAAAGGCATAGACTACTTCAGAATTTAGAAGGAAAGAGAAAGGAGTACCTCTCAAAGCTATTGAGGCATCTTCCAAAGTCCCCTTGGAAGATGAAGATGAAGATGATGATATTGCCTTCTTGCCTGAAAGATGAGAATGTTTATAAGAAAATGTAGAAGCAAAAATTCTAGAAAATACAACAACAATAATAATTTAAACAAAAATAAAGATCATTCGAAAGACCTGTTATACAATTGCAAAAAGTATGGTCATTATATTGTTGATTGCAACAAGCCTTTGAGAGAATAATTGAAGAAAGATAAGAAAAAGAAAGAATTTAGAGGCTACAAAAAGTATCCAAAGAAAGACAAAGGTCTAGTAGCTGAAGGTTCGTGGAACGACTCTGACAATGATTCAAATTTTGAGTCCAGTGATGATGAAGGACCTAAGATGTCCAATCTTTATCTTATGGCCATAGAAGCTCAAGTAGACAACACCACTGATCATCAAGAAATTGGTATCAGTGAGGTATTAGACTTTAAGTCTCCAGATGTAAATGTAGATGATTTAAGAATTACATTGCTTGGAATTACATATAATCTGCATAAGTATATAAAATAGTTTAGGGTTCTATCAAATAACAATTCTCTTCTTCAAGAAGAGAAAGTACAAGTGGAGTTGGAAACAGTTCTATAAAATGCTATCTATTTCTCTAATCTCGAAACTAAGAATGAATTATTGATAAAGATAACTGAACAATCTGCACACAGAAAGAATCAAATCTTGTTTCTAAAATTGAGGAACTATAGAAGACCATCTCTATGTGGAATAAGTCTTCTTCTTCCACGGACTCCTTAATCAAATGTTAGAGTGTAGTCTAAGACATGTCAGGTTTAGGATTTGGGGATTCATCCTCAGATCGTAGTGTGGACACAGCATTGGAGATAGATAATAACAATGCTTCTACCTCCTATAAAAGCATTATGTTTGTGAAATCCACAGAGGTTACAGAGTTGATTATTCCAATTTGTACGATCGTTGTTGATCAAGTTGTGATCCCTGAGAACAACATATCACACACTGGTCTACGGTTAAAGAAATAACAAGGTAAGCCAAACATTACCTTCAAGTCTCGAAAGATCATAGAGTCAGGTAATACTTATTCTACGAACCAACCAAGCAAGAAACATAAAGTTGACTTCCACCCTATAAAATCTTAGAATCGTAGAGCAGTGTGGAAGCTAAGAAAGTATGAGCACAAAAGAAAGGCTATAAGTGTCTATAGTCCACATGTGTCCTTGAAAAGAAGGAATCCACACACACAAAAAAGCATACATCATATAAAATGTTATAATTGTCCTGAGTATGGACATGTAGTTGCTTTGTGTTATTATGATTACTATCTGGTTCATTATAGACCTAGAATCAAGTTATAATGGGTCCCAAAAGGAACTAACAAATCAAGACCCAGGCAAATTTGGGTACCAAAGTAAAAGTTACTTTTTATTACAGGAACATAGCTCTACTAGCTCAATTTAGTATCTCGATAGTGAGTGCTCGAGGCACATGACTGGCAATAAGACTCTCATGTCAAAATTTAAAGAAAATGATGGTCCTACAGTTGTCTATGGTGACAACAACTCTGGAAAGACTCTAGGATATGGCTCTATTAGAAATGGTGTAGTATGGAATTCGTTAAGCATTAGCCAACTATGCGATAAAGGGTATCAAGTGATCTTCCTCAACAACTAATGTCAAGCAAGAGACATGGAATCAAATTTATTGAAGTTGACTGAAACTAAAAAAGGTAATGTATACGTGGTGAATCTTACAGAATCGAGTTCAATTAAAACTGTCTACTTCTTTGCTAAAGCATCAAAAGACATCAGCTAGTTGTGGAATCGAAGATTATCTCATTTGAACTTCAGAAACATGTAAAAGCTTTCCTCCAAAGATCTAGTTTTAGGCTTACCAAAGCTCAACTTTACTAAGGAAAAGCCTTGCAAAGCCTGTCAGCTAGGAAAGTAAACAAGAGTCTCATTCAAAATCAAGACAATAAACTCTAATGATAGGCCTCTATAACTACTTCATATGGATCTCTTTGGGCCTATCCCAACTGTCAGCCATGGAGAAAAAAGATACTTACTAGTTATAGTGGATGACTATATCAAATTCACATGGGTATTCTTTCTAAGCTCTAAGGATGAAACCAGCTCACAATTGATCAGATTTTCAAGCTGGTTGATAATGAGAAGGGTGAGAATATTAAGGCTATACAATGGATAACAAGTTGGTTGTACAACTTAAATAAGTTTATCATGGGAACCAGATCTAGATTCATTGATTGAATCATCAACCCTGTAGTTCCTAGGCTCACATGACATCATTTCACAGCTTGCACAATGAATATATTGAAATAGACTGCACATAACTTATAAACTTCACATAAACAAGTGATTTATTGGTTAAATCCTTGTATGTGAGTAAACAAGCTGGTCACGTAGTTGCTAAATATTTACAAAACTAGAAAGTAAACTAGATCTATATAGATCTTAGTCATTCTAGCTCAACGGTTCAAGTTTTACAACTTCTAAATCGGTTAAAAGCTAGATCTGGCTAGATCTGGTCAAAACACTTCAAATATTGACTATTTACACGAAATGAACGGTTAAAAAGTTAGATCTAACCAATATTAACTCCTAACTATATATATATATATATAGTCCGGATCTTAAGCTCACCCCTTATCCAACTCACCCGAGCTCACCCCTTTAGAGACGGACCCGACGACGGTTTGGTCATACAACCGTAAATACATAATTTTAGCGACGAACAACATATATCGTCGCTAAAAGTATAGACGCCGATCAGTGACCGAACCGGGCGTCGTCCGGCTCTCAAAAAGGGGGGTGAGCTTGGGTAAGTTGGATAAGGGGTGAGCTTGAGATCCAGATCGATATATATATATATATATATATATAGAGAGAGAGAGAGAGAGAGAAAGAAAGAGAGCAAGCAAAGAAAGCAGATCTGAAGATATCTTACAATCTGGCACGAGAACTGCTATCGAACGGCTTTTGACACATTTAAACTCAATTTCCACCGGTTAAAACTTTATATGTTGTAGTATATATGTATAAAAATGTTACAGAGAAGATTTACAAGATTTGGAACAAGATTTGAGTTATTTGAGACTCTAAATCTTGAATTTTCTCTTTCCTAGACCCTTCTTTCTCTCTCTAAAATATGCTGAAATGAGCTGGGGGTCTGATATACATAGACCCGGGCTTCCGCGGGTAGACCTACGACTTTCGTAGGTAGACATGCAAAAATTCCCTAATGGGTATCGCCTCGAAGTACGTGCACCTCGATTGACGTGTTATTTACTGAAACGTCCGTAACTTACAATCTGGGAATCCTATGAAGATGTGTCATACCATTCCGGAAAGCTCTTTCCTTTTCAAGAGTTACGCAATGACATAGGGCTAGTACTTTTCCGAATCCGGGAAGATGGGTCCATAACCAATTAAACTGGCATCTTTGGGTCTTCGCAGGAAGTCCGTTGAGCTGTTTTTCCATAGTTTGCGCTCGAAAGTGCTGTAATGGCTCTTTGTGGATCTATATGCAGTTTTATTATGGTTGTTAACGTTGTCTTATCAAAATGACATTTTTACCCTCCTAGAGTTGTTTCCAGGGTTAATGGGGCTTTTGGCTGTCTCTCGGGGTTGTCTTCGGGGTTTGATTTCAGCCGATTCTATTCTCCCTTAGGGTTGTCTCCGAGGTTGATTTGATTTTGTAGTCCTCCAAGGTTATCTCTAGAGTATGAAAAAGACGTTTTTGCCCTCCTGCATAGTTATCTCTAGAGTTTTATTGTGGTTGTTGACGCGTATTAATGATGAAGTTACCATTAGAATAGCGTACCCTGGTGATCAAGTGTGGACTGAGCATTTTTATGTATAGCGGCGGGAAATCTATTGTGTCAAACCAATTTTGGTAATTATTGGTGAACATGTCTAGTGCTTTGTTACTGAAGGTTGTTGGGGGGGTTGTATTAAATATGGGTAATAAATTATGGGAAGAATTTATCTATAGATGTGGGTGAACCGGGAAGTAGTTGGCTTGTGTGCATGCATGGCAGAATTTGAAGGGAAATTTATAGTCAGAGCCACTTCTTATTCTCTGCTAAGTTTCTCTTTTTAAGGTACAATGACGGTGAATCTACCTGAGAAAGGTAGAATAATGATGTTGTCAACAATGCATGTTGGTTCGCATGGGAACGTCAGTTTCTTGGCTTCCGCACAAGGGAGAAAGGTTTTGAAAGTTTATTATTCTACTTTGACAAGTAAAATCAAATATTATCATGTTCGTGATTTTTTACATGGTAAGTTCCTATATTCTCCATGGTCTGAGAATATCAATGCTCAATTTCTTAATCATCTGGTTCACCTTGTTCACGATGTCATAGATGGAAGTGCTGACATGATTGATTCTTCCTTTCCAATTCGTCAATCCGCCAGGTAGGTTTCAATATTGGTTAATTAGTTCTTTTTCTTCTTTTCTAAACATTGACATATGAGTTTAATATATCCATTAATCGTAATGCAACATTGGCACAGAAACACGCATATTTAGTGTTAGTATTTCAATACGTAGGCCCTTCAAATAGCACTGAAGTTTCTTTCACTAGTGTTAACGCCAAGATCTTCTGTCACGTCTCAATCACGTAAGACGTCTTGATCCTGCACAATAAACATGATCAACACTACAAGCTTGACGGCTTCGACCGTCGGGGGATAGCTCAGGTGTGAGAGTCAGTACAGGCGATCACAAGGTTAATAATGGAGGATAAAAATATCTAGTGTATTGAGAGAGATAAAGTTTTGAGTTGCCTTAGTTTAGAAAACTCCTTTGCCATGTTATACTCTCTAGCCCGATTTGCCGTGCCACCCACTCCGCATCGTATACGCCTCCCCACTACTCGATGATCTCAAATGACAACATGCAGATCACCACCTTTTTTATACTGTTTATCCCGCCGACCGACTATAATCCCATCCACATTAATGCCTTGCAGACGTCTCGGTCAATAGCTATTTTATTCATCATTACAAGTCAAAGATGGAGATATTTAAACATTTGATGGGTCAGCCCACTGATCCAGCCCTATAATATAAGGACTTAATAAAGATAATACAATGACTAAGCCCAATAACTTTAGGATCCATTAATGATGACCCAGTGGACTAACCAAATAAATAGGCCCAATCCATTCAGCCAAATAGGTAAAATATCATGACCCAGCATTGCCCCCTAGTTTTTTATTGAAGAAACTGTTTAATAGAAAACTATAAATTACCCATGATATGAAGAATTTAATAAAATCAAAAGATGCCCAAATTAAACTTTACCAAGGCCCAAACGGTAAGGAAGTAGAATGATAAGGCAAACTAAAAACCGAAAGTCCAAATGAAAGATCTGACCTGGTTAATATTTGGATTTTGAATCGGGCGCTACCTATTTGAATTCTTGATCATTACTATCAATTAATGTGCCGCCCTTGTACACCGTGTAACCATCAGTATAAAAAGTAAACTTTACCAAATTTGACAGTTTTACCTGCCAATTTGAAATTTAGACGCTTGAGCTCTCTTCTTCTCTCTCGAACGTTTTCCTTCTCTGCAAAATCTCAACAATGGTGGTCCTAAATTCGAATCAGAACTCTCATCTTCGTGTAACCCCAATCGATACTATTCCGCCCAACCCAAGCCCTTGAGAAGGAGGCTTCAAGTTCAAAGGTTGCAACCCCAAGTGAGAATCCATTAACAAAACCCCTCCCTAACCCTTCTGCATTTTTCAGAAGTAAAGAACGATATGCACATGCCAATACTCCATCGACGGTTACTGAAGTCGAATTGAAAAAGATTCGAACTCGTTGTCACATTCTGGACACTCATCTGGTGAGAGCTCCCCGATCCGAGGAACGAATGTATCAACGGCCAGAAGGATGGACGGCGGTTCCGGTGACCATTCTAGAGAAGGGGGTTCGATTCCCTCTCCACGTCTTTATAGTAACCATCCTAGGGTTTCTTGGCGTTGGGTTTGCCCAACTGGTGCCAAATTCCTATATCCATATTCTTGCCTTTATCGCCTTCTACCATGAGCTGGGCGTTGAACCTACTCTGGACTTCTTTTTCACCATATACAAGATCGGCCAGACTCGGGAGAAGGGTTTCAAGGCTATAAGCAAACAGTCTCTGAAGACAGGGGAGAAGTCCGAGAGACGTTCATTGGTCTCCACCCCATCCAGCAACAAAGGATGGCACAAAGGATGGTTCTTCATCAAAGGACCAGAGATTGCTTCCCTGCCGAACTGGGCTACTGACGAAAAGGTTTCTGCCAAATTCGGAGACATTTTTGAAGAACGTGAGGCTGAAATGATAGAGTTTTTTGACAACTTTCTGAAAGAAGAATAGAAATACGGACTTCTTTCCAAGCAAGCATGGTTATTCAACCACAAATATGAGTTTTAAATTTTCTGTTTAATTTCTTAAAATTTTTGATGATATTGATTTTGAAGTGTATCACTATTTTCCCTATAGTGTCTTTGATCAAACCGACCACTGATGAAGAAAAGGATTTTGAGGAGTTTCTGTCTGGAAAATCTACAGAAGATGTTGAGACTCCACTGATAGAAGATTTTCCTGAAGATAACCCCATCACCAAAACACCTACTGTTGAACCCCCAACTATCAACCCAGAAGCTGAAGATCCCATTCCACCGGAAGAATCCCTCCAACCTCACCGAAAGAAGAGAGCCATCCGAAAACCCCGACCAATTTCCATACCATCAGATTCTGAGCCCATCATAGAAACTGAACCAATCATCAAACCAATCAGAGGGAGTTTACTCGACCTACCTGTAGATGATCGAAAGCAACTCCTTCGAGTCAAAAAACTAAGAACCAAGATCACCCCCCTGACCATCGATGAACTCAGAGTGCCTCCTCCTTCAACCGATCTCCCCCCAACAACCTCAATTAAAACTCAAAATTTTGGTGACGAAGAACAACTCGAACCCATTCCAAAACCATCCCGAAAAATAAAACAACCATCCACCAGTCATCCGAGTTCAACATATGTCCCTTCACCCGATCATGAATCCACTCCAGTTCGTTCTACATCCCCCAAAAACATATATACGGACCCCATACCCTCTCCGGAACGACCCATCCCATCTCCCGAACGACCAAGGCCATCACCCTCAAGGCCTTCAGATTACAAATTTTAGAGCGAGGCTATGGCATCACCAACGATGTGGCCTTACTTCAATGCTAACTTCCCTTTCCATCTATTTAAGGCTTTTGTTCGGGAGACTGATGATCACCGTTTCGGCAATAGTTCAATTCGGGATCTAATTGAAGAAGGCATGAGCTATCAAGCGAAGGTAAGTGACTGTCTTTTTAGTCTTTCTTCTTTTTCTCCTATTTAGATATCTGCAATTGATTAAATAATATTGGACATGTATAGGCAAATGCAGTTTTTGGGCGTTTACTCCCAAAGTATTCTGAAACTGAAGCTGAAGAGGACGCCATGAGAAAAGAAAACGCCATCCTTAAGTCGGAGCTAGCCCGAGAAAGGAGTCAACATGGAGATGTTCTCCATACCAATGAGGGTCTTCGGAGAGAGTTGGCTCAGACTAAGGAAAATCTGAAGGTGGCTAACGACGAACTGAAATCGGTTAAGGAAGAGCTGAAGACGACTAAGGTTAGTGAACAAAAATTGGCTGACATTAATGTAGGTTTTGTTGAAGAGACCAAAGCTCTAAAAGCTAATAATGAAGAACTGGTTACAGCCAATCAAAACTTGGCGATACAAGCCAACAATCTTCTGGTGAAGGCCCGTGAAGAAAAAGAAAAACACTCGGCCAAACGTCAGAAGCTCCGACATAAGTTGAAGGTCTTAAGGGAGTTGGGTCTTCCCTTGACTAAAGAACTGCGTAAGCAAATACAGACTAAATATAGGGCGTCCGATGAGTTAAGTGCAGAAATACTTCGGGTGTATTCGGAAAGGTATGAGGTCTGTTGAAGTCGAGGCAAGGAGAAGCTGATTGCAGCCAAGGTAGATCCGGCCCTGCTTGACTCCAAAGATGAAGATAATGCCTGAATTTAATATTGCTGCATTCTAGTTTTTAGGACTTTTGTATAAAAATTTTGATCTTTATGTAATCGTTTAAATATTAATGAAATATTGAGTTCGTGACTTATGACTTCTGTGCAATTACTTTTTGTTAATGCTTCAATATCAATCAACTTGAAAAATGTACAAGTTTTTTGTGAACTTAACTTAGATTGTGAATCAGATAAGGCATATAACATTTATGTTGAAAAACAACACTGATTATAATAAATTGGACTCAATGAACTGAACTAAATGAATCGAACCCAACACTTGGACAAAATAGAGTAATGAATACTTATCGTTTCTGAAGTGTGAGATAGATCATGTATAAGGTGAATTCGGATGATCCTCCTTGTACCATCTGGATCTTGTTTACCACTCGGGGTAAAACAAATATATAAGGACCATGAAATTTGTCTACCACACGGGGTAAAACAAATTCATAAGGACACACCTATTAATAAGGCTACCATCGAATGGTCAGCGAGTCCGACCAAACCTCCTTACACCATAGTGAATTTATTTACCACACAGGGTATGACAATGTTAAAAGGACTATGGAATTTGTCTACCACGCAGGGTATAACAAATCCATGAGGACACACCTATCGATAAGGCTACCATCGAATGGTCAGCGAGTCCACCCGAACCTCCATACACTGATGAAGTTTGCCTACCATGAAGGGCCTTACAAATTCATAAGGATCACCTACCAAAAAGGCTACCATCAAATGGTCAGCGAGTCCACCCCGCCCTCCTTACACCATAGTGAATTCTGGACCAATGAAGAGAAGATCAATATGAAGGAAAATGAATCTTTTATTGATATTGATCTAAACATTTACAGACTTCCAGGATACTGACTCGATCTTTACTGAAAATATTTCTGAAGTCTACCAGCATGCCAAGTGTTCTTGATCTCAGATCCGTCCAATGCCCTTAACCGATAAGTTCCTGGTTTCGGAACTTCAACTACTTTTGTACTATTCCTTCCCGGGCCTCGGCATCGCTTTCCCAAGTTCTAAGGCGTGACGCGTTTAATTTCCTAAGGATTTAAATCACCCACTTTAAATCTACGAAGCTTTACCACCTTATTTTAGTGTTTAGCCACTCTTTGCTGATATGCCGCTAGCTTTATCAAAGCTATCTCTCTGACTTCTTCTAGCAAGTCCAGGTTGACCTTCAGTCCTTTATCATTGTAGATCTTCTTGAACTGACTAACCCGAAGACTGGTGGATCCAATCTCAACAGGAACTAAGGCATCAGTGCCATAAGCGAATCTGAAAGGTGAGTCACCCGTAGTGGTCCTCGGAGTAGTTCGATATGCCCATAACACACTGAGGAGTTCCTCTGGCCATCTTCCTTTAGCCTCATCCAGTCTGCGCTTGATCCCATTCAACAGTGTTCTGTTGGTCACCTCGACCTGCCCATTTGACTGTGGGTGAGCTACCGAAGTCTTCTTGTGTTGAATCCCCAGTTCTTTCAAAAATCCTTCAAACTTTGATCCCACAAAATGGCGTCCGTTGTCTGATATTACCACCTTAGGAATTTCGAAACAAAATACTATCGACTCCTTCATAAATTTTAAACATTCTTATTCCGTAATCTGCCTAAGTGGTTTCGCTTCTACCCATTTGGTCATATAATCAATGGCGACTATAACAAAACTGACCTAACCTTTGGCTTTCGGTAACGGACCCAATATATCTACCCCCCAGAAAATAAAGAGAATATGAGATAAGATCAAGTATATCTCTTCTGGTGGCTGGTGAGGGATCGGACTATTCAGTTGACATTTCTCGCATTTCTTCACATAGTCTGTAGCTTCTTTGAAGATGGTTGGCCAGTAGAAACCCTGTCAAAGCACTTTGTAGGCTAATGACTTAGCAGCCATATGGTCGCCACAAATACCTTCGTGAACTTCCCGAAGAGCATATTCGGCCTCGGACTGAACCAAACATTTCAATAATGGGGACGAAAAAGCCCTTCGAAAAAGATCTCCATCAATGAGAACAAAATTAGCACTCTTGTACTTAAATTTTTTTGGCCAACATTTTATCCGAAGGAAGGACGCCATCTGCTAGATATTCTATATACGGAGTCATCCAAGAGTTAGAACGTTTGACACACATCACCGCTTCGTGTTGGATACTGGGCTGCTGCAGAACCTCCAGATAAACTGATTCATCAAAGTTGTTAACATCTGTAATGGCTAGTTTTGACAATGCATCGGCAATGGAATTATCATTACGCTCAACACCCTGAAATTCATAGGAGATGAAACATTGAAGCCGATCTTTCAATTCTGCCAAGTACTTGATCATTTTCGGACCTCGAGCTTCGAACTCTCCTGAAACCTGCTTGACAACTATTTGAGAGTCACTATAAATGACCAGCTTCTGAACTTCAAGACTCTTCGCCAATCGAACTCCAACCAGCACTGCTTCATACTCTGCCTCGTTATTTGTAGCTCTGAATCCAAATTTGATGGCCTGCTGTACCTTGAATCCCTCTGGACTTGTTTAGATAACTCCTGCTCCACTGACGTCCGAAGTAGAGGATCCATCTACATACAAATATTCACGAGTATCTTGAGTGTGCTAAAGAACCATATCGCTTTCGATCGACGCTTTGAACTTTCCGGCAAGCGATTCGCTTCTTGAGAATGAACATTCCACCATGAAATCGGCCAAGGCTTTCCCTTTAATAGCTGTTTGGGGATGGTATTCAATAAAAAAATTAGGACAATTCCATTGTCCAAGCCGTTAATCTCCCCGAAACTTCAGGTCTGCCTAGAACCTTCTTCAAAGGCTGATCCGTGAAAACGACCAGGAGCCGACCTTAAAAATATTGCCTAAGCTTTCGACTGGCTATTATCAAAGCGAAGGAAAATTTTTCAATATTTGGGTACCTGGTCTCAACATCCCTTAGAACATGGCTAACATAATAAACTGGATGTTGTTTTCCCCCCACTTCTCAAACCAAAACTGCTCCCACTGCTAACGAACTAGCTGCCAGATATAAGTACAAAGTCTCAGTAGGGGCAGGTTTCACCAATAAAGGAGCCGAAGACAAATACGTCTTTATGCCTTGAAAGGCGTCTTCACACTCCAAAGTCCATTGGAACGTCTTTGCATTCTTCGGTCCCTTCAATGTATCAAAAAACGGCAAGCATCTCTCTGCCGATTTGGACATGAATCTCCTCAAGGATGCAATTCTCCCAGTTAGACGTTGAACATCTTTGAATGACTGAGGAGTTTAAAATAGCCTGGATCTTTTCTGGATTGGCCTCGATACCCCTTTGACTGACCAGATAGCCCAGGAACTTCCCTGCACCGAGGCCGAAGGTGCACTTAGTAGGATTGAGTCTCAACTTGTGGTGGCGGACTGTCTGAAAACACTCCTCCAGATCATCCAAGTGTTTCTGAACGATCATGCTCTTCACTATCATATCATCAACATACACCTCCATGTTTCTTCTTAGCTGCTTTTGAAAGACAAAGTTCGTCATCCTCTGATAAGTAGCTCCAGCATTAATTAAGCCGAATGTCATCTTCTTATAGGCATACACCGAACGGTGTGTGATAAATGTTATTTTCGGAATGTCCTCTCTGCACATCGAGATCTGATGATAACCTGAAAAAGCATCCATAAAGCTTAGTAGTGCATACCCTGAAGTCGCATCAATAAGTTGATCAATGTGAGGTAGAGGATAGAAGTCCTTAGGGCAAGCTTTGTTCAGGTCAGTATAATCAATACACATTCGCCACTTTCCATTGTGTTTCTGGACCAGCACCACATTGGCCATCCATTCAGGGTAGTCTATTTCAAAGATGATGTCAGCGGCAATCAATTTTGCAATCTCTTCATCTATGATTCGTTGACGCTCTGGTGCAAATATCCATCTTTTCTACCGAACTATCTTCTTTGATGGATCCACATCTAAACGGTGCTCGGCAATTTTTTGGCTGATTCCAGGCATGTCTTTTGGTTCCCATGCAAAAATGTCTGCGTAACAGTGAAGAAGTTCCATAAGATTTGTCCGGAGAGGTTCCGACAAACCCGAACCTATCTTCACTGTTTTATCCGGCTTGCCAACAATCAACTCAATCTCCTCCATCTCACCTGCCGGCATGACCAATGGCTCTGAACTTCTTTCGGTAAAGAGCTCAATCTCTATCGCCATGGTCTTCTTCTGCTTGCTGATTCCTACCCCCGAAGCAATTACAGCATTCCTATAACAGCGTCTGGCCAGATCCAAGTCCCCTGCTACCTCTCCGACCCCATGAGCTGTTGGGAACTTAATCTTAAAGTGAGGAATGGAAGTCACAGCTTGAAGAGCTGTTAGAGTAGGTCTACCCAGTATGGCGTTGTAAGCCGAATCTACATGCACAACATAAAATTTACACGTTATTTCTACCTGCTGAGGAGTTGTGCCAAAGATCACTGGTAGTTCAATAGTGCCTGCAACTTTGACCGGATCATTGCTAAAACCATATAGGGGGGCCTCTTGCCCAACCTCCATCTTTCGCCTATCAAGATGCATCTTCTGATAAGCATGGGCATACAAAATGTCAATAGAAGACCCATTATCGATCATCATCCGCTTCATGTCCACTGAACCCACTTGAGCAGTTATCACTAATGCTCCCTATGAGGCTCGATGGGTTCTGAAGGATAATCCTCATCAGTGAAGGCTATGACTGTCCCAGGAAACGGCCTGTCAATCTTCGGGAGAACACCCGCCACAGACATAACCGAGTCCAGATAACTCCGCCTCTTCTTCCTCACTAACTTCCCTGCTGTCCCACCGGTAATTACATCAACGACGTGCCTGGGTGGTCGATTTGGAGCAGGTTGTACAGGTGGAACCGGTTAAACCACTTGAACAGTACGGTCATCATTCCGATGTCCTTGCTGTTGATCCCTTCCGGTCATGTACTGAACCAACATACCGCTCTGAACCTTCCTCTCCACAAAGTCCTTCAGACTACAACATTCATTTGTATCGTGACTTGTGGCTTGATGATAGCCACAAAATTTTTGAGTATTGCCCTGTCCAGGTTTAATATTGTCACGAGGTGGTTCAAAGTACGGCTGATTTCTGATCTGATCCAGTATTACAGATCTATCCGTGTTCAACTTGGTGTATACCATATTCACCTTCTGGGCAGAAGCAGGTGGGCGATTCCCTCCTTGTCGCTAGTTGTTATTGTACTTCTTTGAACTGCCCTCTGGCCGATCATTATTTCCCCCACTCTTCTTCTGGTCACCTTCGGCTTTGATTTCTGTCTCCTTTATCTTGTCCGAAGAAGACACTACACCACAATATAACCTTCAGCCTTATCAAAGGCTTCGGACAAGCTCTTTGGATGGTGAAACATCAACTTCTTCACCAATTTTTCAGACTTCACCAAATCCAAGCCATTTTGGAACAACCCAACAACTTGCAGATCATTGAGGTCTGCCACTTGGCCAACTGCCTCCCTGAACCGCTTCACATACTGACCCAAGGACTCATTTGAGAACTGTCGGACCTGTGCCAAAGAACCTGTAAGCTTTCCTCTCCTTCTATTGCTCCCAAAACGAGCATGAAATTTATCACATAGGTCTGACCACTACGAGACAGAATCTGCAGGCAAAGTCCCCATCCACTGCCTCGCATCTTTCCTCAACGTTGTAACAAACGTATGATACTTAGCAGCATCAGTGAAATCATAGTAATCCATTAATCGGTCGAAAGCTTGACTATGGTCGTAAGGATCCCCTGATCCATCATAACTCTCCATATGGGGCAACTTTTTAGTAAAATCTGCCTTTTCTTTAAGAATATCTGAGGAAAACGAAGACGCCTTCTTCCCCGGAGTATCCTTCACTTGCTGAACTTCAGCTAACAGCTTTCTAAGTTCCTTTAACTCCTTAACCAAAAAGTCTACACCTTTCGGTTTCGATGAAATTTCTTTTTCCGGTGATAATTTCTTTTTATGAGTATATCGACCTCTTCCATCAGAGCCCACTGCTCTCGATGGACTCTTGGATCTACTTCGGCGTGTGGTCACGTCATCACGGTGAGAATATTTAATTCGATGCACCTTCTTTGTAGCTTCCGGAATATTCTCCCTTGATCTACTCCTAGGCTTACCATCACCATGACCTTGAGAACCGATAAGATGAAGTGGTTTCTTCGATACCTCAGGAGTTTTACTTCTAGATCTTCTCCAAGCCTGAGGACGGCCTCGAGATATATGACCGGAAAGTTCTGTCTCTTTCCCTTCTCGTCGCTGTACATCCTTGGACTTACTACGCCTTTCAGATTGTACATAAATGGATGCCTCGTCCCTCAAATCGGCCATCCGAAGCATCTGTTCGGCTATGTCCTCTCTCTGCTTCAGAAGAACTTCTAAAGCCTTATCCGCTTCGTCCGCCATCTTTGCCAACTTGGCAGCTTTGTCATCTCGACCACTTCGGTGATGAGTTCTAGGCGAAGTGCCTTCTACCCTTTTTCGGTCATTCTCTCGATCCTTCTCGGTAGCAAAGACTAATCTTCGCCTAGCGTCACCATGAGCTCTCGCACGAGAACCCCCGAAGTCATGCTTAGAAGCAGTGCTCTCATGAGCACTCTTTGAAGGACCCAAACGATCCTTAATGAAAATATGTTGATGACGAGCTCACAAATTCTTCTATTGTCCTTCAAAGCGATTCTCGCTTCTACTCTTCACCATCACTTAAAACGTAGAACAAATAAATATTTGTGATTGCAAACTCTCTGAACACTAGAACTCAAATTCCCTTCTAGCGCCAATGTTAACGCCAAGATCTTCTCGCCATCATCCCCAATCACGTAAGACGTCCCCGATCCTCGCATAATAAACACGATCAACACCACAAGCTTGACGACTTCACCGATCGTCGGATATAGCTTCAAAGCGTGAGAGTCGAGACAAAGCGATCACAAGGTTAACAATGGAGGATAAAAATATCTAGTGTATTGAGAGAGATAAAATTTTCAGTTACCTTAGTTTAGAAGACTCCTTTGCCATGTTATACTCTCTAGCCTTGGCCATCGTACCATCCACTCTGCCACGAATACGACTCCCCCACTACTTAGTGATCCAGCCAACAGCATGCAGACTGTCACCTTTTTTATACTGTTTATCCCGCCGGCCGACTATAATCCCATCCACATTAATGCCTTGCAGACATCTCGGTCAACAGCTATCTTATTCATCATTACAAGTCAAAGATGGAGATATTTAAACATTTGATGGGTCAGCCCACTGATTCGGCCCTATAATATAAGGACTTAATAAAGATAATACAATGATTAAGCTCAATAACTTTAAGATCCATTAATGATGACCCAGTGGACTAACCAAATAAATAGGCCCAATTCATTCAGCCCAATAAATAAAATATCATGACCCAACAACTAGCATTCTTTGTGTTCTTTCACTGGCTTTCTTTGTCGGTTCTTAATATATGTATCATTACTTTTATGATGAGTCCTATATGTTGCTACAAATTTGTACTGAATTAATATAGCGAAAAATAGCAATACATAAGATCAGATAGAATTAGAAGAGGTTTTACTTATTATACATTTCTTCAAAATAGTTACTATTAATATTTATTCACTTAATTGGTAATTATATAATTGACGTAAACATTTATAATATATATCATTTTCCTACTTTTAATATTAGTTGGGTGATGTAGGTATTGAATATGTGGATAAAAGTTATGTAAATCCTAAATATATCTGAATGAACTTACATTAGTGGGCTGAAAGACACAATCTATTATTGTATGAGAAACTGTACATATTATAATTTATCAATGCTTACCTAAATATATTTAGCAATTTTGTAGGAAACGACTCTCTTAAATAAATTGATGTGTTATTTTCCATGGATCGCGATCAATATCACGTGATAAGAGTAAAAAAAATTATAATTTTAACTAAACAACAATATAATAAGTGTGAAGGAAATCTAAAGAAACTAACTTGTAAAACTTGTATCCCTTTTCTTTAATTATTCTACAATCCAATTATTTAACAGATAATTACATGAGCAATCTGGCAGCAAAATACAAGAAGAAAAATAAGCCAATTATTGATAATAGAGAATTTCATGAGCAATTGAGGCAGCATATTATTTTACAATCATATATTTATTTAGTCTTTTGGTGGAGTTCAATTACAGCTACTGCCTAATATTAGGTAGCAGAGCACCATAATTGAGCTGCAAATTCGTCAATGTTGTTATCTGAACTTCCACCTTCATCAATGGCTTGTCTAGCCAAATTCTTCCAATTAAGTGCGTTCTTCTTGATCTCTTTTCCTTTCGCTCCCTCCAGAATCTTCCTTATGCAGGACTCCAGTACTTGACTTTTCACAATGCCCTTCTCATCCGGCCTAGTGCTGAGCCCCATATGCCAAACTTCCTCCACATACTTGGCGTTCACCGGTTGATCTGTCCACTGTGGCACCGCCACCATTGGCACTCCCAAACTTATTGCTTCAAGAACAGAATTAAACCCACAATGTGTAACAAAACACCCTACTGAATCATGCACTAATATCTCCAGTTGAGGACTCCATGTCACAACCAAACCCCTTTCGGATGTCTCGTTGATAAAGTTGTTTGGAAGCTTTGCAGCTTCTGATGCCCTCACAACCCACAAAAAGTTAAAATTGCCGTCTTTAAGACACCGTGCTATTTCTTCCATTTGTTCGGCTTCAAGTTTGGCCATGCTCCCAAATGAAACATATACAACCGTGCCACTAGGTTTATCCTTTAGCCAGTCCATACAAGCCCCGGACTTTGGCTTGAAGAGATTGACACCATAGTCTTGATCATCTCCCAGTCTCTTATCTAGGTACATGGACGGAAGTGTTGGTCCTATTGTCCTCACCTTCCACAATTTTGCCACCCACTCAACCACCTGTATATAATCAAAAAGGAAAAACAGAGTTTTACCATAAATTCTTACATAATTCAAATCCAAATAATTCCAAGGGTTGGTCCAAAATCATGATAAGTATCTCGACAAGCTATATATATAATGTTTTAAAGCGCTTTTGGCCAAAAGACGCTAGTAGATACATGTTCACATCAAAATTTAAAAAAAATAAAAATTGAAGTGAATATATATAGTACCTCTTCCTCCAATTTGTGAAAAGTGTTATAAAAGACCCAATCTGCTTGATCAACGTTAGAGAATTGATTGACTACCAAATCAAAGAAATCTTTTGGAGATGGGGTCTCCCAAGATTGAAGCAGTGGCAATCCAGGAATGGAAAGGACTGATGATGATGATTGAGAAAGTGGGAGAGAAACAAGTCCCTGATGGACATGGTAATAAATGTTATTGACAGCACAAGACTGAGTAAAAAACACAGCTCCAAGCAGTCCAAACTTTTTGGCTACATCAAGAGCCCAAGGCAGGAACCCATCATAAACGAGCACATTGACAGGGCGGCCAAATTCATCTAGTTTTTTGATGAGACTGGATAGAGTTTGAGAGCCGATGGTACCTAAACTTGAAAGGTAGGCATCAGCGGTTTGTGCTTGGGCATAGCCACCTTGGTCGAAACCATCGGAAATGGTATCGAAATTGATGGGGAAGTTGGGCTTGGGCTGAGCAAGCACGGAGGAGTTGGAGATGTAGACAGTGTTTGCAAGTGTGATTTTGATGCCTCTGGAGACCAAGCGTTTGGAGAATTGGAGCATGGGGTTTATGTGGCCTTGGGCAGGATAGGGGAGGACCAGAACATGAGGACCTTTCTTCTCCTCCATTCTCTCTAGGTAGTAGTCTCGGTTGAAGAACGTATTGATTGATGATAGGAATTGAACATATGTATTGATGATGCTATATCTTTGAGAGCAAATCCTCTGTCCCATTTTTTTTCTCCCTTGTGTCCCCTTACTTAAATTTTGACACATAGTCTCTTACTTAACACTAATTAACTTTAAAATTAAATAAGTGGCTAGGTGTCAAAATTTAAGTGGAGGGACACAAGGGAGACAGGGAAAATGGGGACAAGAGATTGCTATCGACTCCTTCGTACCTACATGAATGTCCTCATTCTGGGTAATGGCATTGGCCGGCATAAGACACCTCCGATGTTGTTCTTAGTAAGTGGAAAGAGAGATACAATATCAATCTTAAGAGTTTCAAGTATTAAATGAGTGCCTAACCTCACCATAGTGGCCGAACGTTCTTTTTATGTGAGACAGTTTTGGGAAGTCCCCTCGAACACGTCCGGATATCGAAAAGTAGCTGGGGCTAACCCACATGAGATGTCCAGATCTGTTGTCCCGTCCGTACTATGCAGAAATGACTAATGTGATTCTTTAAGGGGTTCCAGCTGTCCTCCTCATCTGTTGGTTGCCTTCCATCTGACAGGACCCTCATAATTGGTGGGTTCTCGATCCAGACCTGCTGTGTAGGCCTTCAGACCTTCAATCTTGCGGGCAAAGTCGTACTCCAACGGACATCAGCCTTTAGCAACAGGCTGTTCGTCGCTAAAGCTCATAACATTGTCTGTTATAGATTTTAGTGACGGACAGTCCATTGCTAAAGGCTGGTCCATTAACGGATCAATCCGTTCCTGAATATATATACAGAAATCCGGACCCAATTTTTTATTTTTTTTGCTTTTTTTTTTGAAAACAACTAATTTTTTTTTTAATATTTTATGAAACTAAAATTTTTCCATAATACAATATTTTGGGCGTGGTATGGATACCTAAACCAAAAAATATATGTACAGTCTGTGCAGACTGTACATACATGTTTTGTTATACGTACCCAAATCACACCCAAAACATTGTATTATGAAAAAATTTCAATTCTATAAAATATTAATTATTTTTTTTAGTTGTTTTAAAAAAAAGCAAAAAAAGTCCTGACGGACTAAAATCCCAAGTCCCTGACCGGGCAACCCTCTCTCTCTCTCTCTCTCTCTCTCTCTCTCTCTCTCTATATATATATATATATATATATATATATATATAAAGGGCAAATGGTAAAAAAAAGCCTCTGATATTTACCCTGATGTCTCACTTGCACCCTAAACTAATTTTTTTTACAAAAGTACCATTAACGTTATATTTTTTGGGTCGTCCTTGCCCCTGCCGTTAACAAAAGACAAACGAGATTAAAATGTGATAACGTGACATGCTTAAATATAAAATATATTTTAAATAAAACAATATATATCATTTAATCAAAACAAAAAATACTAAAATTCAAAATAAAAAAAAACATAACATATTTACTTTATTTAATCAAAATAATAAAATTCAAATTATTTTGTTAACTAATCAAAACAACTAATTAAATAAAATAAGTTATATAATCACTAAAATTCAAAACATAACATATTTACAACAAATAATAATTAAAAAAATACTAAAATACTAATTAAAAATAATACTAAAATACTAAAAAAATCAAATTAAAAAAATACTAAAAATACTAAAATTCAAATTATTTTGTTAATTAATAAAAACAACAAAAAAACCAAATTACATCATTAAAATACTAAAATCATAATACTAAATACTAATTGATATAAAATTTTAAATTACTAAAATCATAATACTAAATAATATTTTTAAACTATATAAAAATTTGATGATGTAATAATCTATACATAACAAAGATATGTTATAAATAATAATATAAATAATTTGATGATGTAATAATCTATACATAACAAAGATATGTTATAATTTGATGACGTAATAATATTTTTAAAAATGTATTCAAAAATTCAAATTACATCATAATATTTTTCAATTGATATAATTTTAAAATTAATATTAGAAATTTCTAAAATAATCATAATACTCCAGCTTTTGAATTTTAAAAATATTATTTAGTATTATGATTTTAGTAATTTAAAATTTTATATCAATTAGTATTAAGTATTATGATTTTAGTATTTTAATGATGCAATTTGAATTTTTGTTGTTTTGATTAATTAACAAAATAATTTGAATTTTAGTATTTTTCTTAATTTGATTTTTTTAGTATTTTAGTATTTTTTTAATTAGTATTTTAGTATTTTTTTTAATTAGTATTTAATGTAAATATGTTATGTTTTGAATTTTAGTATTTTGATTAAATGATGTAAATATGTTATACAACTTATTTTATTTAATTAGTTGTTTTGATTAGTTAACAAAATAATTTGAATTTTATTATTTTGATTAAATGATGTAAATATGTTATGTTTTTTTTTTTTTAGTATTTTGTTTTGATTAAATGATATATATTGTTTTATTTAGAATATATTTTATATTTAAGCATGCCATGTCATCATATTTTAACCATGTTTGTCTTACATTAACTAAGAGGGGGCACCACGATCCAAAAAGTGTAACGTTAAAATTTACTTTGAAAAAAAAAATTAATTTAAAGTCAGTTTTAATATCTAATAAATATTAGGGTCATTTTTGACCATTTGCCCTATATATAAATAAAAGAGTATCTCAATCAAACAAACGTAAGTGATGGGGTAAGGGTTCATTTGCACCCAAAAGAAAAAGGACAAAAAAAAAGAAGGAAAAAGACAAAGGGTCATCATTTACAATGAAAACTATATTGATTAAATTAATATTTTTCATAAGTTTGGGTTAGGAATGTTTATTAAGTGTGGATGAATACTAAGAAGAAAGCAAACTCCACATATAAAACGTCATCAATCGCATTTCCACTCGACCAGTCGTGATTTTTATGGAAAATGATAAATTCACAACATAAAAAAATAGTTTTATAATAAAATCGTCACTATAGATTCTATAGCGACGGTTTTTACCGTCGTTATACATCTATAACGACATTTTTATTGTAAAATTATCAAAAAAATATTGTGAAAATATCAATTTCCTAATTAATAATGCCTCATGGATTCATTGTCCAACTAAATGCAATTGCCATCCGATCCCCTCTCTGCTCAGCTGCCTCATTTCTAATTTAATTCTCACATGCAGGCATCTAATTTAATTAATTAATTAGTTTTAAATGGGAACAAAAAAAAGAAAAGGAACTTGCTAGAGATATTTAATTTGCTATGATAGGTTAGACTCATGTGCTCCTCAATATAAGTTGAAACATCCAAATCCTTTTCTAAAAGCTTCCTATAATTCTCGAAGTGTATTACTTGCAAATTTCCTTCCAAACTAAACAGAGCACTGGTTGATATAGAAACAGGATAGTGGAGTAAGCCCAACATACAAGTGAAGTTAAACAACATACCAACAGACTGCCGCTATGAATCATGATTTAGTTAACTGAGTTGAATATTTGTTCTTCCGCGTAACATAATAATGAACGGATGATAAGTGGGTTATATACTTATAAATGAGTACGTATCTGCTTAATATATTGTTAGCTTGAGATTATTTAGGTCATTTTTACTTGTTTTATTGTTGTTTTGCAGGGTAAAGCAGGGAAAGGGCAAAATAAGCATTTTTGGCTTAAAAGGACAAAGTTGTAATTTGTGACGCCCCAAAAATAAGTACACACAACTCATCTTTAGTCGTCAAATACATATTACAAAATTCAAATACAAACAACTATTAAACTGTCGTTCAAAATACGATCACACATACTGTGAGTTTGAATACAAATATTATACTGTATGTTCAAACTCAAATTAAGTCTTCATTATATTTATTAGCACGATATTTTACAACATAGTGAAGACTTTTATAGTAATTATCTCGAACCATTACTCCACTCCAAGACTAGTTTCAGTTACACTTTCATTTCCTGAGAATAACAATGGAACAAAAAGGAAAATGATAAACTCAATTAGCCCAGTAAAGAATATTATGACTAAGATAATGAGAAATAAATTATATTTAGCCTTTAACAATGATAAATCAGATAAAATATAATGGACAACAAATTTTAGATCAATAACTGCAGCGGAACGAACAATCCATTAGAAAAGTCCAATAGAGAATGATGTCTACTATCTTCTATGATTTAAGAGTCCATCATCAATATTTTATCCCTGTAACACCAATCAATAATTATGCAAATCAATATTTTATCTTTGTACTACGGGCCAAAGATATTCATTTGTATCACGAATGGTCATGATCATGCCAAACAACAGTCTATCTTTACACTATGGGCCAAAGAGAACTTTCATCACAAGCATTTATCTATAACATTAAAGGTCATGATTATACTAATACACAATTCTTGGTCATAATTATACCAATTAACAGTTCATATTTGTACTACGGGCCAAAGATAACTTTCCATCACAAATTTAAACATGAGGATGATGACAATGATATAAAGAATGAATCAAGTGAGATCAAAGATAAATATTAGAGATTTATAATTTAATTTATCCAGAGTTCAAGAATGTCCAAATTGTTAACATGATCACCAATTGCGGAGTAAAATTCAAGAATGATATTTAAGATTCATAGTTCAATGATACTTTGGACAAAGAAAAAAACTAAATTTTATCGTGAATAGTACTTTGGCCTGAATAGTTTCTCGGATGAATAATACTCCGGCATAAATAGTACCCCGGATGAATAATACTCCAGTATGAATAGTACCACAGATGAATAGTATCCCGAAATGAAAAGATTAAAATTTAATAAGAAAGTTCAGACCAATATTCCAGTGAAATGATATTAGATGAAGTACAAACTTCAAGAAATTTCTAATCATTTCAGGAATTATAGAAGCAATACTTACCATACTAAGTGTAAATTTAGGAATATGAAATGAAATAATATCACTTACATAATATGAAGTATGAAAGAAAATGATATCCCTTACGAGTATTGAAAGAAAATAACATCCTTTACCTTTGTAGAAAACTAGATCTGACTTGGTATAATGGATATTATCTTGAGAAAATCTTGCACTACAAACTAAACTCAAAGTATCCTTATACTAAAAAAATACTCGCAATATTATAGAAGAAAATTTTTTGTATTGTGATGATGTTCGTCTTGGTTGCTCATCCGGGCAACCTATTTATAGTGCAATGGAGGGAGAAGGTTTGGCAAAGTTAGCAGATAAGTATGCAAAGTTTGAAAAAATGATTCCGACCACTAACCAATTATTTTGCTCCAATGCACCAACCACTCAATCTCCACCAATCAAATGCCTCATGGGAGAAAATAAGTCACATGTATACCAAGAACATGGTTTTGAAAAAGGAAGTGCAGTACAACGATTTTGAAAAACAAAGAAATACAAAGCCAAGCTTCTCACCTCCACTTACCTTTAACAAATTCACATGCCTGCAAATCTTATATTATAATAATACTACTATTTAAAAAGTTATAAATTATAAATTATACTATTATATTATCACATTATACTATTGTAATGTAATATTATAATAATATATTTAAATGAATATTTTATCAGAGAATATAATATATCAAACTTTCAACAAATGTCTCAATTCCTCCATTTATATCAAAATTGAACAAATATTTATTTATCATATTTATTAACAATTTTTATTTTATTCATCAATTATTTACAACTCTTCATTCTTTAAATAATTATTAATATTATAGATTCACAATACTGACAACCAGATCGTTCCCAAGAAAGAGTGGGCTTTCCGATAACGATTTCTCCTTAATGGTACATAATTAAATAACCTAACCCCTTTTCTCGACAGAACTTTCTAGACATTGTCAATAATGCTATCTAATAATTATATCATATCAAATAATATGAGTAATTGTGTCGTGACAATTATTAATTTAATAATATAAAATACTATTCATTTACTGTGACAATTATTGAGTCAATACTATGCAATTATCACTATAGTAATTATTGCATCAATAATGTAAAACCACAACTTTTATGAATAAAGATTTAATTTCTCGAAATATATTTTTGAATATTATGGTGTGGATTTGATATAATGTTATAGTTGTGGGTAATATTTATAAATTTTACAAAGTACGCAAGTTGTTATAAAATATTCGATTGGTCGGGGAATATTCGTTTTATTAGGGAATATTCGTACGACGGCTGTGATGCCCCCAAAATAGGTATACATCACCTATTCTGAGTCGCCAAATACATGGTACAGAATATAAATGTAAACTTAAATATACAACATGAGCTGTGAGTTTTAATACAAATATTATCGTCTAGACAGTATTCAACTCAAAATAAGTCCTCAGTACATTTATTATCACACTATTTCACATAATAGTGAGTACTACTAATGCAAACATCTGGACCGTCACTCTGTTCCCCGACTAGTCCCACTATATTCTCATTTTCTGAAGAGAACAATGAAAGCAAAGGGTAAGCTCAACTAGCCCAGTAAAAAATATTATGACTAAGATAATGCAGAATAAATTATCGTTAGTCTTCAACAGTGTTAAACTGATAAAATATAATAAACATCAAGTTTAACTGCAGCGGAACAAGCAATCCATTAGAAGAGTCAAATAAAACATGATATCTACTATCTTCTATGATTTAAAAAGTTTATCATCAATTTTATCGTTGAGACTCAAGTTAATAATTAATCCACATCACTGAATTATCCATGCACTACGAGCCAAGGATATTCATTAGTATCACGATCATAAATTATCCATGCACTACGAGCCAATGATATTCGTGTTTTCACCCATGGTCATGATCATGCCAACAACTGTCCATCAATGCACTACAGGCCAATGGGGACTTTTACCACATCATTTATAACGTACATTACAATCATGATTATACCGAATAATTTCTGATTATAATCATACCAAGTCCATCTATGCACTACGGGCCAAAGATGACTTTCATAACAATATAGGCATGTGGATGATGACAATGATATAAGAATTCAATTAAATGAAAGCAAAGGATAAATTTTAAAGATTTATAATTTAATTTATCCAGAATTCAATAATGTCTAAATTGTCAACATGATACTGTTTTGTGGAGTAAAATTCAAGAATAATATTGTACCCGAGTGAATAGTAATTCGGGAATAGTACCCCGTGAATAATACTCTGACATAAAAAGGTTAAAACTTATTAAGAATGTTCAGAATAATATTTTCATGAA
Organism: Panax ginseng; assembly: GCA_020205605.1. Taxonomy (NCBI): domain Eukaryota; kingdom Viridiplantae; phylum Streptophyta; class Magnoliopsida; order Apiales; family Araliaceae; genus Panax; species Panax ginseng. The sequence goes on along the minus strand of CM035142.1, from coordinate 17,425,567 downwards.
AAGATACTGGATGAAGCGCAATATCAAGGATATTCTACTAATTTTATAGAGCATAGAAGCCAAAATTTCAACAAAATGAGTATAGAATTCGAAATCTTAAACGAAATAATATTACTTACATACTACAGAGTATAGAAGAAAATATTATTTCTTACGAATACTGAACAAAAATAATATCCCTTACCTTAAAAAGAAGAGTATTCCAACTGTTATAGCGGGGATATTCTTGAAGAAAACTTTCACTGTTTTCTACACTCAAAACTTCTGAAAACTCTAAAGAAATATGCTCAATATTATAGAAGAAGAATTCTCTGATTCTATTTTCTATACTCCTTGAAAATAGTAAAATATCCTTGAAATTTGCGCTTCATCTAGTATTTTTTCATGAAAATATTATTCTGAGCATTCTTGATAATTTTTAATCTTTTCATGTCGAAGTACTATTCATGGGGTACTATTCCCAAATTACTATTCACTCGGGTACTATTCACCCGGGGTACTATTCATGGTAAAAATTAATTTCTTTTCTATCCAAATCATTTTTGATACAATATTATTCTTGAATTTTACTCCACAAAGCAGTATCATGGTGACAATTTGGACATTATTGAATTCTGGATAAATTGCATTATAAATCTTTAAAATTTATCATTGCTCTCATTTAATTGAATTCTTGAATTTTACTCCACAAAGCAGTATCAGGTTAACCTCAGAGATAACCCTGAGAAAAGACTGCTACAACTGCGCGAAAATCGAAGATAAGCCTGAGAGGGGCAAAATGGTCATTTTTCCAACTCAACTTCAACTCACATCAAATACACTTATTTCCACTCAAATTGCTTCAATAGAAGTCCCACAAGAACCATATCTTAACTTCCGAGCGCAAACTACGCAAAACGGCTCAACAGACTGCCTGACGAAAACCCGAAAATGCCATTTCAGTCATGGAACCATCTTCTCGGATTTAAAAAAGGGAAAATCCTATGTCATTACATAGCTCTCGAAAAGAGCTTTCTGGAATGGTATGGCACGCTTCCATCGGACTTTTGAATTGAAAGTTATGAAGGTTAGAACAAATAATGCATTGTCCGAGTGCACGTACTTCGAGAGGACGGGACCCATATTGCCCGGGGCACCCCGGGCAGACACAGGTACACCTGCTGCTGCCGCAGGTACACCTACGGCTCCCCCCTCTATAAATAGAGGGCTTGGGGGGCCATTTTGTAAGGGAAAAAGGCGAGGAAGCCCTGTACACACTATAAACCGAGTGTTTTCTCATTTTAAACACTTGTGCTTCTATATTGCTATATTTTTACCGGCGGGAGCCGAGTGTTCATCCATTTAAAGCTATTAAAGTCTTCTTTGGCAGTCCATTGTAAGCCTTCTTACACTTTCTAAAGCCTTTCTCCACTACTGTGCACACACAGTTCATCACGTTGAGAGTTGTGTTGTGTGTGTATGCCCAGAATTCGGTCTGTGGCTTTTATTTCTTTTATTATATATATATTTATATATTATATTATATATATATATATATATATATATTTCAGTCTGGCCTGGAGTTTACTTTGTGGCCTTTTATTGCTTTATTTACATTTCGTCCCGCTTGGAGTTTACTTCGTGGCGGCTGATCGCTTTTACATCTTTATTTACATTTTCTCAATCCCTAATGGAGGTGCTTCGTGGTGGTTGATTGGGTTTTATTGCTTTATTTATATTTCGTCCCGCCTGGAGTTTACTTCATGGTGGTTGATTATCTATATAATTATTTACCGCTTATATATATAACTGTTTACAGCTTTCATACAAACTGCTACATCATGTGAGCCTAGGAATCATGTGATCACAGATTCAGTTTCCTGAATCTAGATTCAATTCCCGTGATGGACATTTTTAGCTGTACATGGCTTGTAAATTATTCACGGTGTTGAATTTCCTTAGACGGCTCTCATTCCCATAAGGAGTTCGGCACTGCTATGTATATTATTTTCTCGAAGATGCTTTGCATCTCGAAAATAAAAACAATCAAGCCTAACATATAATAAAATGGAAGTATCAAAGGCCTCAATTACTATAGAGCACAAGGGTTTAAAAAAACCTCTTTTACAAAACATTATTGCTATATCTTGTTAAAACTGAACTTTTATACAAAATTCAAACCCTTTGTATGTAGGTGCGAACGAGGCATAGCACTACTTCCAGATAATTGCACAATGATCCACACACACACATTCATATAACAGTTTAATTGAAAAGTGACGGTCACCGTGGCAACACGGATGTCGGGGGGTACCTAACACCTTCCCTCCGCATAACCAAGTCCCCGGACCCTAACGAATCTCAGTTTTACAGACCCGTTAAGCAGTGTCACATCACTGGGTCAATGTGAAAACCTTTTCTCGGTTGTGTTGGTATAACCATTTAAAAAACCAACTAGCGACTCTTACAGTCCAATCGTCGACATGTACATGTCGAACCTTTTCACAACTTGTTTTTTCAAACAAATCTCACCTAACATAGAACACCGAAAGACAAGAAAAGAAAAGGGACAAATAAAAATCCCGACATCGACATGTAGGATTAAATTGAGGAACGTGAATAGTAAAAGTGTGATCTACGCACAAGGAAAGTTTCTAAACCTTACCTCTTTACATTGAGCGAGTTTTCTAACCATAAACTTTATTTGAGCAAGTTCTAGACTTATATTCTATATTGAGCAAGTTCTTGTTATTTATTGATCAAGTTTAAGATTTTATATTGGATGTTATCATTCTTTTAAAGTATGATTCCTGTTATACAATACGTATTCCATTGTATACCTCTTGAGTTTATTATTCAAGCTGAATATCATTTATTGTTTAACCTTGTAAGACTAGCGAACCCTTATTGATTCTACTAGTCCATAGTTGATGAACGTTCTAAATTTCAGAACCCTTGTTGAGCTTATCCAAACCAAACTTCCTTTGGTGCGGATTCTAATGTCAAACTAAGATGAACAACCCTGTTATATGGGATTAATTACGCTTTAGTGTTAAGATATTGTGCATAGTATGGTATTAAGGGATGATCCCTCTAAGTACGAGAATAAGAGTCCATAGTCTTATGACTGTTAAAGGTTCAAGTATAAACACTTGACAACCTATGACATAGTTCAAGGTCTTATGACCCTCAAATGTTCTTTTGATTCTTGTTATTCATTCTTGATTCAAAAGTCGAGTTTTCTTATTTAAGAAGTCATTGATTCACTCGCATGTTATTATATTGTTGTTACATTATTATACTTGTGGGCAATCGTGCTCACTCTTACGTAATAATAACATTGCAGTTAAGAATGAAAGGTCCGACGAGCCTTCTACTAGGAAAGGCAAGGGCAAGGTTAATAAGTGATAAAGACTTGTTGTTTATTTAATGTATTTATGTTTCAGACTTATGTCAATGTTGTGTAAGACTTAATATTTGTTTATGTTTCTGCATTTGAGATTTAAGGTTAGTATGACCTGGGATTGATGTATTTATATTCAGATGTTGTAACTCCATAAGGAGAGAATTTATTTCTATCTATTTTATGGTTTTCATTTATTATGGGTAGATAGACATATGATGTTTGTATAGTGAACACCAAATCACGTGGGAATTGAAGTACCCGGATTGGGGGTGTCACAGGTTGGTATCAAAGTTGTAGGTTATGAACCTTAGGTGGGGGGAGGGGAACCTTAGGTAGTAGCCTTATAGAAGAACGAGAACATAGTGGTGATAAACTCTCATCGAGTTCTAAGAAATGTGTTAGTTCCCAAAGGGCACAATAGATCTAGAAGGGGGGGGGGGGGTTTGAATAGATCCTTTTTATTTCAAATACTTTTCTGGTTTATGTTGTATTGTTCATATTAAAGTATATGACAAACATAAGAATCTTTTCAAGCACAGTGGAATAAGTAAAATATTCCCCTTCATTGATATATTCATAATCATACATACATTGTTCGTTGGGTTAGTTTAGTTGTAAGCAGTTAGAACATACATAGCAGTTATAGACATAATATAAATGATATAATGTAAAAGACACAAGAGGTTTTAAGTGGTTCAGAGACTCAAGCTCCTAATCCACTCTTCTGCTTTCAACTAACAGGATTTCCACTAAGGAAGGGCAGCACCCTAAATCTCTACGATTCCTTCAAGGCCAGCAGCCTTGGGACTTCAGTTCACTAAGAACTCTTCAAGGCCAGCAGCCTTGGGACTCCTCTAGTTCCCTAGGAACTCTTCAAGCCCAGCAGGCTTGGAACTCTATTTAGTCCCTTTGGACAAGGACCCTTTGGCCCTGCTTTATTTAGTCCTTCCGGACAAGGACCCCTCAGGCCCTGGCTTCGTTGAGTTGTTTGTTTGTTGTTGTTGGAGTCGGTGCTAAGTTGCTAAGATGTCTTCATGCTCTGAACATTTTCTATCCTTAGCAGCTTGGCTTGATCATCCTTAAAGAGCAGTTGAGTGTTGCATGATGCTCAGCTTCTTAGGTTGCTCAACTACTCCGGATGACCCCTTGATGAACCGCCTTGAAGATCATTCTTCTTGGTACTTGATGACTTCACATGAGAGGCTTCTAAGATGACTGTAATCTCTTCTGTAAAGTACTTAGAAGCTTTCTCATGCTTGACACCAAGATGGCTTTTGTGATCTCCCTTCTTGCTACTCGATGCCTTCTCATGATGGACTTGCTAAGATGACCGTAAGCTCTTCTCTATTGTACTTAGAGTCTTCCCATGATGGACATCCAGATGGCATGATGCTCTCCTTTCTCTCGGAAGTTCAGAACACTCTTCATGTAGTAGTACTCTCACTTCTACATAGTAGAACTCACACTTCTACTTCTTTCTTGATCTGACTTCTGAGTGTTCTTGGTGGATCGTAGAGTGAGCCTTCGGACTCACTATCTCACATAATTTATATCAGTCCACCTTCTCTCCAAACTTGGCAACTCCAGCAACTTTTTATCTTTTAAGTTCTTTCTCATTTATATTTCTTCCCAATCCTTCCGTTGGAAAGTAACCGTTGAAGGCTATTCAAATATCTTCACAGATCTCAAGTTGCTTGAGGTAGACTTCTTGATGTGACTTGTCATACTTTTTCTGACGCTGCAGTCTACTGTTTCACCTACCCTGTCAGATGTATCACTTTAATGTCTTGGGCAGGTCGAAGACTTTATTACCTCTTTCTGATTCCTTGATCAGAGGTTGTCCTATTGCATCGATGCTCTTAATAAGCACTTGTCCGAATATTACCCTTCAGATTGAACCTTTATCAATGCTTCATCTTTCAGCTTATTCGAGACTTCTGATTCTCGATGCACGTCTTCAAGGACCTGATCGTAGTGTCTTGTTGAGTGTTGCTCGTTGACTAGAAGAGTTAACACTACGATCTTGAAGAGTGTTGATTGGATCTTCAATGTAGAACACTTCTTTCTTGTATTGTGCAGTGCTTCAATACTTCGCTTGCTTTGATTTGTTCTCGACATCGATGGCCTAATTCCTAGCTCTGGTCCCCTTCTGAATATTAAGACACTTAAGATTTGTGGCGCGTCCAGGTTGCTTTCTCCTGGTGATCTTCCGCTCACTTATCATCAATGAACTGACCCTGCATTTTATCACTTTAGCCTTGCTCTTCAGAAGCTGACCAGTATCTCGGTTCACCATCCATCAGTTCTTTCTTTGTCTGACAAACACTACGATCATGGTTGCTTCCAAGATCGTTGTCTTCTGTTCTCTTGACAGCAACTGCATTAGTTGACTTTTCCTTAGTCAGCTGCTGAAGTCTTCTTTGAATTCATCTTGTGGAAGACTTCATCACGAATGGCCTTTTAACTCAATCTTGATGCTGATTGGATTGGTGCTTAGTTCTTCTGCTAGCCTGTATGTCATTCGTTGAGTGCTCTCTGGTTCCCTTACTGTGGATTGCATCTTTGCAGTGCCAACCAGAGGCTTCATATCTTTGGATATTCTGGGAGTGCTCATTCATTGAGAACTGTATCTACTCTACGATTCTGACTTCGCATTGTGAGCACTTTTGTTAGAGTCATAGTTCTGCATTCTACGATTCAGCTTTGGCTGTGCAGACACTACGATCCCGAGATCAGATCTTGACACTCTACGATTTCTGCCTTGTACTTGTTGTCTTTATCTGATATTGCCCAACTACGATCTCTGCCTTCACTTAATGAACTCTACGAACTCAGAGTGTATTCTACGATCCTTGGCTTGGCTCCGGCATCACAAGACTTTTAGACTCCGAGTGTAGTCTATGTTTCAGACTTTGTTTGGCTGTTGATCATTCTACCATAGCAGTCAGTGCCTCTACGATTCTCAACATGACTTCAAAGACACTACGATCCCGAAGAAGCTCTTCTCGACACACTACGATCCTTCTTCGTTTCCCTTGGAAGTCTACAAACTCCGAGATCTCACTATCTTGCATACTCCTATTCTGCCTCGATAGCTCCCGAGTTAACTTTGACTCTCCCGCGCATCACGACTTTTGGTGCAAAGGTTTCAACGATCGATGTTTCTATCTATTACATTATAAGATCAACCTAACATGCTTGATCTTTCTATCTCTATAGTCCTTGTACATCTTTTCTTTTAAGGACTTTACAAAGTCATCTTTTCTTATGTAGGATCAACCTAATATATTTGATCAATTCATTCTAAGTCCTTGTACACATATTTCTATTATCTATCAGAGGACTTTACAGCTTTTCTTAATGCAAGCATACTTGCATATTATTCATTCATATACATATATATCATAATCAAATCATATATAAATAGGAATAGCATTCTCATGCTTATTCTTGACAATCTCCCCCTATTTGATTATGACAAAAACAATAAGTGCATATGCATGTTATGAATGAATCTTATATACAGTGAGCAGCTGTATTTCTAAAACATTTAATCATGAATGTCATTTATATTGATATGGCAATTTATACATTAAGACATTCTACATCCTGGATCCAGAACATTCCTAACAAATTAGAGATGTACCTCCTTGGCTCCATGTGTGTTTCCAAGATGCTTGTTGATCAGCTACTCATCTTTTTCTGTTTCTTGCTCTTGCTCCCCCTCAGGTGATGACCTTCTATCTTTGCTTGGCTCCCCTTCATCACCTTTCTGATCCGGCTCCCCTTCAAATTTCCTCAGTGATTTTGGTATCATCATCTTCAGGCTCCCCCTCAGATGATGATTCTTTATCTGCTGCTACTTTCTTCTTCTTTGGCTTCTTCTCCCTTAACCCTCTACTCTTCTTTTGGTGCCTCTTGCTTCTCTTCTTTCTATGCCTCTTTTTCTCCCCCTTTTTGTCATCAATCATTTAAGAGAGCTTCTCCATGTTGGACATAAGCTGCTCCATCAGGTAGGAGGAGTTGGCAACTTCAAACTTTAGTTCTTGCTGGCCGAGCTCAAGTTATACTGAGAAGGTCTGCCTCATATCATCAATCTTTTTAGAGAGGGCTTCAATCTGCTCTGTATTGGCCTTCTGAATTTGTAGAGCTTCTGCCTTCTGATCTTGGATGGCCTTCTTATAGCTCTCTCTTGGAGTTTGAGAGATACATCAGCCAAGATAGCTTGAAGCTTGTGCTGGAAAGAATAATCTCCTGCTGCTGTCTGCTTCTGTGATTCTTCAGTGAGCATATATATCTTCTTGCTTAGATCATTAGAGCTTTTTAGTAGTTTCTGCTCCAAAGCAGTTTGATCCTCTTGATTGGCAGCTTCAGGTTGAGCAATGGATTGGACTCTACGATCATCATCTTTGGACAGATTTTCAAAGGTTTGGATAATCTGAACAATCGTGGAGTACCAATTGCTTGCAGAGGATGATGGAGTGTTTGATAGTAGTGCTTGATCATAAGGAGGCTTCTGGTTTTGGACTTGAGCATCAGCAGTAGTAGAGTGAACAGACTCTACGATTAGCTCCTTGGTCATGTTCCTTCTTCCTTCAGAATCCACTATACGATCGTAGGGGATATAGAGATTCTCAGCCTGTCGATAGACCTTGAAGTGAGTCTGGTCTTTGATCAGTTTGGTAGCAAACTTCTTTACTTTTGGAAAGTTCTGAGCCACCAGTTCTATGCTTGGAAACTGCTTGTAACACCAACTGAAGGAGCTTCCATCTTTTTCAGTGTGGGCCTTGAGCCATGGCATCCACTGGAAGAACCATCTTTCCGGTGGAGCATCTCGCCGGATCATTTGATACTTCCTCTACGATACCTCGCCAAATCTTTCGGAGAGGGAATCTGGATAATCTTCTTGTTCATCTCGCTTCTTGAGGTGCGTAACCGTAATCTCCTTTAATCTCTTCTCTCTCTGAGCTCTAACTTTCTTGATTATCTTTAGCGAGGGAATTCCTCTAATGCATTTCATTATCGAACCTTCTTCAAATCTTCTTCAATGTAAAAATCCTACTAGGCGAGTTTCATTATCGTAACCTTTCTTCAAAGTAGTATCTCCTCATACTTTTCTTCTTCACTCTTTGGCTCCATCTTCAAAGACTTTCTCCTGGGATACGCACTCATCATCACTTAATTCGATGATGGCATTTGATTGGCCATCGCTCTTTTGAGGCAAACCGGGCTTGCGACACTCTGTAGCTTCTCCTTCTTCATGGAGGTTCAATTATTGGAGATACTGATTCTTCTTTTTCTTCAGTCTCTGACTCCTCTTTCTCAACAGACAGACTTCTTTGGAATTCAGCACTGGCAGGGGCAGATTCTTGTTTCTTGGACTCATCACTTCCTGAGTCATCATGAGGGCTTTCTGGATTGGAGGATACATTTTCATCTTCTTCTTGAGCAGTATATTCTAACCCATTCTCTGGGCTCGTTGGGGCAAGTTCTTCTTCTTCAGACACAGCATTACTTGTCCTATCATCTTGGGTTTCTTCTTTATCATCAGAGTGACTACTCTGAGAATCAGCCATTGGGTTTGTACATTCTTCTTCATCGATGAGTTGCCGTGACTTTCTTTCATCTCATCGCCTTCACTTTCATTTCTCGGATGCCGACCGTGGGATTGGACCACATCTTCTTTCTTCCTCTTCACGACTTTCTACGTCCCTTTCTTCAAAGATGCATTGATTTGAGAAGCTAAAATTTGGTTTGTCATCCACCTTAGCTTTCTTGCTGACTGGCCCTTGAAGCAACCTGCTGCTTCTTCTTTTTGTGGTTTCAGCAGTTTGGGCCTTTTCTTCTTTATCCTTGTTCATGGAGGAAACTCTCTTTGGTGGGGCCTGGGCTTTCTTCGCATTACCAGCTTTCTTCACCACTTTTGATTTCTTCCTAGCTGGCGTGATTTCAGCTGCTGCAAAGTCACTGGATTCAGAGCTCTCTGTCTTTACTATCTTCCTCTTCTTTGTAGAGGCTCATCAAGTACTCCCAAATTGCCGACCTTTTTGTTTTCCTTTTTTTGGGTTCTTCTTCCAGCTTCTCAAATAATCGTGGAGACATCACCTTGTGCACATTCAAGGCTTCTCCTCATCTTCCTTGATTTTCCTCCTAGTTTCTTCTTCGAATGATACTCAAAGAACCTTCCATGAAATACCTTGGTCGCTTATTTCTTCTTCCTTCTTCTACCCACTTAGAGATATAATCAAACAAAATGGTTCCAAAGTCAATTTGTTTCTTCAGAACTATAGCTGACATTATCTTCAGTTGTTGATCAATCACCGTATCATGTGAAGTGTTTTTACACAGTGTCTTTGAAGCTAGGGTTTCTTTGGTATCCCATCAACTCCTTCGCTTGCTCAATGTTGACATCTTCAAGGTTCTTCAGCCCTTGGCTAGGGAAACCTAGGCATTGATTAAGGTCAAAAGATTTCAGCTTCAGAATCTAACCTTTAACCTTGGTAGATAGAGTTCCAGAGTTTATGGAGACGTTTGAGTAGAACTCCTTAACCAGGTCAATGTATACACGAGTACTCGCCTCGAGACATTCTGAAAACCCAGCTTCCTTTACGAGTCTAAGTATGTCCCTGAACTTCTTCTCAGAATTCTCAAACGTTTTGGTTCCAAGCTGAATGTCGGTGATAACTTGCCAGTTCTCCATTTGAATCATTCGAAGACTGTGGGTATTTGATTTGGAGAGATTTATGCGAGATGGCTGACTGAGATTTGATAAGACTCTGGAGGGTTAACTGATTTTGCTCTTGAAAAGCTTTCTAGGGTTTTAAAAATGGGAGGGAGAAAGGTTCGATAACTTTTTGTAACTGTCTACAGATTTGAAATCATCTTTATGGCAGATTCTTCTAACTCTGCATACTCAGTGATGTGTCAATCATCCATTGGTTTGACGTTGCTCAAAGAATGAGTCAGAACTCCCACAACTTTTCAGCTTATTTGAAGGTGGACATTTAATTGACGTGGCTTTGACCGTTGACTTTTTTGATTCGTAGAGTGGCATGACGAGGCAGCTATAGACTCTACGATTTCCTTTGTTGACTCAACTATCAACTTCTAAGAGATGCTGCAGTGGATGGCTTTGTCTTTCCTCCTTACTTCGATGCAGCATAGCTCAATTACTGATGTATTCAAACTTATCTCCTCAACTTTAGTGGCTTAGCAGATGTCTCATTCTTCATGCTCCTTGTGAACTGGAATACCTTTGGTAGGACTACGATCGTTGAGTTGTCTTCTTCGTCACCGAGGTTGCACTACGATCGCTTAGATAGCATTACGATTGTTGAGTTTGTACTACAATCGCTTAGTCCTCTTCAAGTTCAACTCTACGATCGTTGGTGACTTGGTTCTTTTGAGATGAACTAGATCAAGCATTCCTTCCGGGATAAGGTAGCTCAGAAGGGCCAACCTCTTAGAGTTAGCTAAAGGGTCAGTTTGTCCCTCGAGGCGCTTCTCTGATGAAATACTGGCGCGTGATTTTCAATGACATCTCATTAGACCGCTTTACGATGGGAAGGTCTTTCTACCACCGGATATCTCAGATTCTTTGAAATCGTGGTGTCCTTCTGCTCTTACACTACGATCATGTGTTTGATCATAGGAACTTCACGATTATGGATTGGGTGGTTGAAGGGTTATCAGTAGTACATTTTGAGACGCTCCTACCGACTGGATCTTCATTTGGTTCATCACCACAAAGTTTTGGGACTCAGAATCGTACATCTCTTCCGTGTTTAATAGTGCTATTTTTCCTTAATAGATCACTGCTCCCCCATTGTTGATGCTGTCTTCTCAGATAGATGTGATTCCTTCTTCATGTTCATTTGAAGGCTACCCAACATTCCTCCTTCTGACTGGAATCATCATCATTGCTTAGTTTTCCTTGTATCATAGAGATGAGTATTTTCAGGATTGATCACTCTACGATCATTTGACAGCACTACGAACGTAGTCTTCTTTGACAGTCCTTTGTTTTGAGAAGTTCTGTCAGAAGAACTCCTTTTGTCTTAAGCTCAATGATCTTCTGTTGTGAGCTTCCCTTGAGGATCCTTTTCATAAAGCATGTCCTTCTTGTTATGGGCACATAGAATCCTCTTTATCTTCTGTTGCATGGCATGCTCCCATATACAGATTTGCAGCCATATGAGCTCCATTCCGGTTAGCTCAGAGGGTCTTCAAGGACATGCTTGGACATATAAGAACCTTTATCGACTCATCTCTCTAATGTATCCTTAGCCTTCTCACCGTTGAGTCCTATTGAATGAAGTCTTCGCTTCAAAGATTCCTTAGTGTGGTCGACCGACCAAGTACTGCGCAGTTTAAGTATATTTCTACTTTTGGTCCCCATTGTTGAATGGGTCCTGCTAGGTTAGTTTTCTAAAACCCCTATTCCTCTTAACTGGATAATCATCATGTTTATCACCAACAGACATATTCATGCATGCAACTCGCTCTGAGATAATACATTTTTGAGATGTAATGATAGTGAGTGTGTGTAGGATTTGACAATTAATGACACACTCTTTATCTATGTTGGTTTCATCATTCACTGGGTTATGTTCACAATGTTTAAGTGTTCACAGAGTTTGAATCAACTCTATGATTTATGAGTATCTAGTTGATTCATGGATGTGATCAATTTCTATAAATCAGCAAGATCCTCTTATAGAACTGTTCATTCTCTGTGTGTTGTCAAACACTTAGAACATAGGCTCGTACATACATACTAAAGCACACCAAAGAATGATTACTTAACATAAAGTTCATTTGGTCTCAGAATACTTTTATGATCTATTTCGATTTTTCTTCAAGATGTCATCTTCAGCCTAAAACTTGGTTAAAGAGAAAGTTTGTAGGCATTTGAATTTTCCATCTTTAGACTACTTTCTCTCTTCACCTTTTTAGGTAGAATATGACTTCTTGACAGAATACTGTCATAGTACATAGGATGGTGCAAATATGATGTATACATTAATAATGGTGAGGAACCGTACCTTTTTACTGTCAGTTTCTTAATAGTCATTTACCTTAGATATACTGAGTTCAGGTATTGATGTGCATGGCTTTTACTTTTGCTCCTTTCAGCTTAATGCTCTTGTTGGCCTTTCATCAATCAGTCGTGGTCTTGAAGATGAAGATCAAGAGAATCGTAGCATTAAGATCTTTGACATCTTTGAGTTTACAAAGATAGCACCCAGTTGTTGGTTGGTCACTCATAAGTTTGAGAAGATCTTCTTTCTCCTCTCGATCAACATTTCTTAGTACGCATGACCTCTTCATCTTTCAGACTGATGAATGCTTTACTCTTTGTCACTGATGTCTCTTGCTCTCTTTCTCTCGTCTGGTCTTTAGACAATAAGATTGATCATGAGCTAGGATTGGTCTTGTTGATATAGTAATCGAGGATATGGACCAACTGAGCAACTTTCAGTGTGTATACACATTTTACCTATACACAATATTTCCAACGTGTGAGCTCTTCACATATAACAAGTTACTTACTACTAAACTAAGTTTAGAACAATGTTAGTGCCTGGGATCAGACTCAAAGCGATTAGCTTTTGAATATAGCATGAGAACCTACTCTGATACCAATTGTTAGTTCCCAAAGGGCACAATAGATCTAGAAGGGGGGGGTTGAATAGATCCTTTTTATTTCAAATACTTTTCTGGTTTATGTTGTATTATTCATATTAAAGTATATGACAAACATAAGAATCTTTTCAAGCACAGCGGAATAAGTAAAAGATTCCCCTTCATTGATATATTCATAATCATACATACATTGTTCGTTGGGTTAGTTTAGTTGTAAGCAGTTAGAACATACATAGCAGTTATAGACATAATGTAAATGACATAATTTAAAGACACAAGAGGTTTTAAGTGGTTCAGAGACTCAAGCTCCTACTCCACTCTTCTGCTTTCAACTAGCAGGATTTCCACAAAGGATAAAGCAAAGACACCACGAATCTCTACGATTCCTTCAAGGCCGCTGACCTTGGGACTTCATTCACTACTAAGAACTCTTCAAGGCCAAGATCCTTGGGACTCCTCTAGTTCCCTAGAACTCTTCAAGCCCAAAGCAGTAATGGAACTCTATTTAGTCCCTTGGACAAGGACCCTTTGGCCCTGCTTTATTTAGTCCTTCCGGACAAGGACCCCTCAGGCCCTGGCTTCGTTGAGTTGTTTGTTTGTTGTTGTTGGAGTCGGTGCTAAGTTGCTAAGATGTCTTCATGCTCTGAACATTTTCTATCCTTAACAGCTTGGCTTGATCATCCTTAAAGAAGCGCTTAAGTGTTGCATGATGCTCGACTTCTTAGGTTGCTTTCAACTACTCCGGATGACCCTTGATGAACCGCCTTGAAGATCATTCTTCTTGGTACTTGATGATCGCATACGAGAGGCTTCTAAGATGACCGTAAGCTCTTCTATAAAGTACTTAGAAGCTTTCTCATGCTTGACACCAAGATGGCTTTGTGATCTCCTTCGCTACTCGATGCCTTCTCATGATGGACTTGCTAAGATGACCGTAAGCTCTTCTCTATTGTACTTAGAGTCTTCCCATGATGGACATCCAGATGGCATGATGCTCTCTTTCTCTCTCGATTCGTAACACTCTTCATGTAGTAGAAATCTCACTTCATATAGTAGAACTCACACTTTTACTTCTTTCTTGAATCGACTTCCTCGAGTGTTCTTGGTGGATCGTAGAGTGAGCCTTCTGACTCACTATCTCACATGATTTATATCACCCACCTTCTCTCCAAACTTGGCAACTCCAAAGAACCTTTTATCTTTGAAGTTCTTTCTCATTTATACTTCTTCCCAATCCTTCCGTTGGAAAGTAACCATCGAAGGCTATTCAAATATCTTCACAGATCTCAAGTTACTTGAGGTAGACTGCTTGATGTGACTTGTCATACTTTTTTTTTGATGCAGCCTACTATATTTAACCTACCCCGACGATGTATCACTTTAATGTCTTGGGCGTCAAAGACTTTTTATTACCTCTTTCTTGATTCCTCGATCGACGTTGTCCTATTGCATCGATGCTCTTAATAGCACACTTGTTCGAATATTACCCTTCGTGATTGAACCTTTGTCAATGCTTCATCTTGATTATTCGGACTCTACGATTTTGATGCACGTCTTCAAGGACCTGATCGTAGTGTCTTGATGAGTGTTGCTCGTTGACTAGAAGAGTTAACACTACGATCTTGAAGAGTGTTGATTGGATCTTCAATGTAGAACACTTCTTCCTCAGATTGTTATGCAAAGGCTTCAATACTTCGCTTGCTTCATCGCTCTCGACATCGATAGCCTAATTCCTTGCTCTGGTCCCTTTCTAAATATCAAGACACTTCAGATTTGTGGCCCTTCCATCTTGCTTTCTCCTGGTGATCTTCCGCTCACTTATCATCAATGAACTGACCATGCACTTAATCACTTTAGCCTTGCTCTTCGTGGTCGACCAAAGATCTCGGTTCACCTTCCATCGCCTTTCTTTTTCGTCGACAAACACTACGATCCCGGTTGCTTCCAAGATCGTTGTCTTCTGCTCTCTCGACAAGAATCGCATTAGTTGACTTTTCCTTAGTCAGCTGCTAAAGTCTTCTTTGAATTCATCTTGTGGAAGACTTCATCACGAATGGCCTTTTAACTCAATCTTGATGCTGATTGGATTGGTGCTTAGTTCTTCTGCTAGCCTGTATGTCATTCGTTGAGTGCTCTCTGGTTCCCTTATCGTGGATTGCATCTTTGCAAAGTACAACCAGAGGCTTCGTATCTTTGGATATTCTGGGAGTGCTCATTCATTGAGAACTGTATCTACTCTACGATTCTGACTTAGCATTGTGAGCACTTTTGTTAGAGTCGTAGTTCTGCATTCTACGATTCAGCTTTGGCTGTGCAGACACTACGATCCCGAGATCGATCTTGACACTCTCTGATTTACGCCAGACTTGTTTGTCTTCATCCGATATTGCCCACCACGATCTCTCGCCTTCACTTAATGAACTCTACGAACTCGAGTGTAGTCTATGATCCTTGGCTTGGCTTCAAAGATCACCGACACTCTACGACTCGAGTGTAGTCTATGTTTCAGACTTTGTTCTTAAGAACCGATCGCTTCTACTCATAAAGTGTGTCAGTTCTCTATAATTATGAACATGATTTCCTCAAAGACACCACGATCCCGAGGAAGTCGTTTCTCGACAAACTCGATCCTTCTTCGCTTCCCCCGAAGTCTACGAACTCCGAGATCTCACTATCTTGCATACTCCTATTCTCTACTCGATAGCTCCCGAAGTTAACTTTGACTCTCCGGGCAAACTACGACTTCCGTGCAGCTTCTCGATGATCGCATGAGCCTATCTATTACATCATAAGATCAACCTAACATGCTTGATCTTTCTATCTCTATAGTCCTTGTACATCTTTTCTTTTTAAGGACTTTACAAAGCTGTCTTTCTTATGTAGGATCAACCTAACATATTTGATCAATTCATTCTAAGTCCTTGTACACATATTTCTATTATCTATCAGAGGACTTTACAGCTTTTCTTAATGCAAGCATACTTGCATATTATTCATTCATATACATATATATCATAATCAAATCATATATAAATAGGAATAGCATTCTCATGCTTATTCCTGACAAAATGAATTCCTTAATTCATTGAAGATAATAAAAGACTTTATGTGCTTATGTGATAAATTGATTTGCTCGCGAGTATCGATTAGTAACTAAAACTTAAAACTGTGTTGTCAGGATGTCGGATGTTGGAGGATCTAGTCAAGCTGGGGAGGAGGAACCCCGAGTAGCTAGAGAGGAGGAGCCCCGTGACATCCATGTTTTTCGGGAGCAGTTGGTATAGGGAGAGACATCTCCGTTGATCACTGTTGTTGGTTAGGAGCATGAGCCTAAGACTGATCCAGAGGAGGACCTTGAGGAAGAAGAGGAAGAAGATGAGTTCCCACCGAACTCTATTGTAACTCAGATGTATGATGAGGTATATGATTGTAACATCGAGCTTCAGGATAGAGTCACAGAGTTGAAAGAGTTGGCAGTTGAACGCTAGGCCACTATAGGATAGAAGAATGAGGAAATCCAAGGTCTTGATGCACGCCTTGGAAATGTGGAGTGTAAATTGGTTCACCTAGAGGGTGACAATGAAGAGCTGGTGGCAGAGGTTGAAAAGCTGAAGGATGATCTGAGAGAGGAATCCGCTAAATGAGCCAGAGCTGAAGATGCTTATGAGAAGGCTTCCCAGCGAGTAGATGTAGCCGAAGAAGAGGTGCAAGCAAAGAAAGTCAAGATGGTGAAGATGGATTATGCATTCAACACCGCGGTGAACAAGGCCCAGGATCGAGTTATGTAATATCCAATTCAGTTTGAGGACTTACCTTCGTACATGTTAGATCGCAGAACGATGTTTTGTATCATGGAAGAAGAGCGCAGAGAAGTTATCCGACGTCTTAATAGGCCGTGATAGGAACATTATGAATTATATGAATGTCTATGTTAGTTAAAAATATAAATTCCGATGTGCTTATAAACAAAGGAATATTATGATGATTTAATCTTGAAGATTCTTTATCTCAGGATATATGATGTAAATAACAGTGATTCTATCGTATGATGTTAAAACTTTTGATTTAAATAAAATATCAGAGTTTGTTTGAGATAATGTGTTAAGTGATTATGCTTAAATGTTTTATTTAAGCCTTAAATATTTAAGGGATTGAATAAATACCTAATAAACATATATTTTAATAGAAATATGCCACCGAGAAGAAGACAAAACCGTCAACCAGCCCAACAAGGGTCGACGAACAACAACAATGACGACAATGCTAACCTTGTTCAGCAATTGGTTAACTTATTGGCTGGAGCGATTAATAATCAACCTCAAGCTCCACCAAATACGACGTTCAAGGATTTCAAGGCGGTGGGACCTCCAGAGTTTAAAGGCTCCATGAACCAGATAGAAGCTCAAACTTGGGTTATGGAGATGGAAAAAGTTTTTGATGTCGCCAGAGTCAGAGAGGACCAGAAAACTGCCTACGCAACGTTCATGCTGAAATCAAAAGACAGTTATTGGTGGCAAGAAAATAAGGTTCTTGGAGGAGAAGGTTTGATCACCTGGGAGAGGTTTAAGGAGATGTTCTTCGAGATGTACTTCCCGACAAGCTTGCAGAACCAAATGGAGGTACAATTTCTGGAATTGAAGCAAGGAAATATGTCCGTATCAGACTATGCGGCAAAATTCAATGAGTTGACTAGGTTTACCACGTATCAAGTACACACGGATGAGAGGAAAACAAGAAGGTTTAAACAGGGACTGAAGCCATGGTTATATAGTAAAGTGTCAATGTTTCAGCTGAACACTTTTGTTGGAGTACTGGAGAAGGCCATCCTCTCTAAAGGTGGAAGCGATGCGGTGACCAAATACAATCAGGATAAGAAGAAGAAGAAGACTGAAAATGAAAGAAATAACAAGGTCAGTGGCAGTAACATAGGAGGAAGTAACAATCAGAAGAGGAGGTGGACTGACAACTCATCAACTAGAAATCAGCAAGGAGGTCAGAAGAAGAGGATTGAAGCATGTCTGACCTGTGGGAAAGCTCACTTGGGGGTCTGCATGAAAGGAAAAATAGTCTGCTACAATTATGGTCAGGAAGGCCACATAGCACCTAACTGCCCCAACCCAAAGAAGGGCGCCTGCTTCACATATGGGTCGAAGGACCACTTGGCTAGGGACTGTCCAAAGAAAGGATTTGGAGGGGCAGGAACATGAGGGAACAAAGGAAACATGGTAGAAATACTCTAACTATCACAGGACCAACCGCAACCAACCGACCGACCGCTAGGACAATCAACATGACAGTGCAGGATGCAGTGCAGTCTCGCGATGTGGTGTCAGGTATCATTCTGATCAATAAAGTTAATGCTTATGTATTATTTGATTCGGGTGCTACTTGTTCATTTATATCCGATGACTTTGCTAAGAACTTGGAATTACCTAAGGACGAGTTAGAATACCCCATGAACATAGAAATTGTGAATAGAGAAGTAATCCTTGTTAAGTACGTACACAAGAACTGTAGTATGGATATTAAGGGTAACATTATGAACGTAGATCTTATCCCTATTAGACTTGGAGAATTTGAAGTCATTCTGGGAATGGACTGGTTATTCAATTACGGGGTTGTAATTGATTGCCAGAAGAAATGTATTAACCTTATAACTCCGTCGAAGGTTGTATTTTATGGCAATAAGTCGCCTAAACAAGTGAGTTGTCTAACGATGATGCAGGCCAAGAAGTTGTTAAGACAGGTTTATGTAGGATATTTAGCCTACATAGTCGACAATCGTAAGGAGAACCCGAAGATAGAAGAGATACCAGTAATGAGGGACTTCGCAGACGTATTTCCAGATGATTTGCCAGGACTTCCTCCAGACAGAGAGGTTAAGTTTGTGATCAATTTAGCGCCACGAACGGCTCCAATATCGAAGGCACCGTATCGGATGGCTCAGGTAGAGATGAAACAATTGATGGTACAACTGCAAGAGTTATTGGACAATAAATACATTCAACCTTATTGAGTTTATTATTCAAGCTGAATATCATTTATTGTTGAACCTTGTAAGACTAGCGAACCCTTATTGATTCGACTAGTCCATAGTTGATGAACGTTATAAATTTCAGAACCCTTGTTGAGCTTATCCAAACCAAACTTTCTTTGATGCGGAATCTAATGTCAAACTGAGATGAACAACCATGTTATAGGGGATTAATTACACTTTAGCGTTAAGATATTGTGCATAGTATGGTATTAAGGGTTGATCCCCCTAAGTACAAGAAGAAGATTCCATAGTCTTATGACTGTTAAAGGTTCAAGTATAAACACTTGACAACCTAGGACATAGTGAAACAACCCGGGTCAAATCTCGAGTCCGGAACAATTCTCGGGTCAAATCCCAAGTCCGAATCGAATCAATCCATCAAAATAAGGCCTCAAACTACTAGCCCAATAGTATCTTCTTGGGTCATCTTAGCCCACCATAGGCTCCAAAAAGGTCATGACTTGAAGGTACTATTGGTAGTAACTTATTTCCTTATATGCAGACAAATTTTCCCCTATCTTTCGATGTGGGACTGGGGTGTTACAAACTCCCCCACTTAAATTTTGGACGTCCCCATCAGAACCGATCACACACACGGCCCAAAGATCTTTGCCTCTCTAGCCATTGTGGGATAATACCGACTGGCTTCGTGTCCCCACCTCCGGACCTCCATCTCTCCATTGTGGGATAATACCACCAACCTTCGTGTCCCCACCTCCGGTAACTCGATCGGATGACCCGATCCGAGCTTTCGACAGTCGGCTCTAATACCATATGAAACAACCCGGGTCAAATCCCGAGTCTGAAACAATTCTCAGATCAAATCCCAAGTCCGAATCGAATCAAATCCATCAAAATAAGGCCTCAAACTACTAGCCCAATAGTATCTTCTTGGGTCATCTTAGCTCACCACAGGCTCCCAAAAGGTCATGACTTGAAGTTACTATTGGTAGTAACTTATTTACTTATATGTAGACAAATGTTTCCCCTATCTTTCGATGTGGGACTGGCATGTTACAAAATATGAAACAACCCGGGTCAAATTCTGAGTCTGGAACAATTCTCGGGTCAAATCCCAAGTCCGAATCGAATCAAATCCATCAAAATAAGGCCTCAAACTACTAGCCCAATAGTATCTTCTTGGGTTATCTTAGCCCACCACAGGCTCCCAAAAGGTCAAGACTTGAAGGTATTATTGGTAGTAACTTATTTCCTTATATGTAAATAAATTTTCCCCTATCTTTCGATGTGGGACTGGGGTGTTACAAACTCCCCCACTTAAATTTTTGACGTCCCCGTCAGAACCGATCACACACACGGCCCAAAGATCTTTGCCTCTCTAGCCAATGTGAGATAATACCGGCTGGCTTCGTGTGACGCCCCCAAAATAGGTATACATCACCCATCTTGAGTCTCCAAATACATGGTACAAAATTCAAATACAACTTAATTATACAACAGTCATGTAAAATACGACTAAACATATGCTGTGAGTTTTAATACAAATATTGTCATCTAGAAAATATACAAACTCAATGAGGTCCTCATTACATTTATTGTCACACTATTTAACAGAATAGTAAGGACTACTAATACTATCATCCGGGTCCATCACTCCGCTCCCCGACTCATCCCAAATTATATTCTCATTTCAAGAGAACAAAGGAAAGAAAGGGTAAGCTCAACTAGCCCAAAGAAGAAATATTATGACTAAGATTATGCGTAATAAATTATCATTAGCCTTAAAACAAAGGTTAAACCGATATAATATAACAAACATCAAGTTTAATCTGCAATGAACAAGCAATCCATTAAAAGAGTCAAGTAGAGAATAAAATCTTCTATCTTCTATGATTTAAAAGGTTTTTCATCACTTTTATCGCTGGGACTCAACTTAATAAATAATCCACATCATTGAATCACCCATACACTACGGCCAAGGATATTCTTTAGTATCACGACCACAACTATCCATGCACTACGGGCCAAGAATATTTGTGTATTCATTAATGGTCATGATCATGCCAACAACCGTCCATCAATGCACTACTGCCAATGAGGACTTTTACCACATCATTTGTAACATTATGATCATGATTACAATCAATAATCCCCGGTCATAATCACACCAAGTCCATTTATGCACCACAGCCACAGATGACTTTAAAAAAATATAAACATGAGGATGATGACAACGATATAAGAATTCAATAAAACAAGTTCAAGAATTAAGTTATTCAGAACTAATAACGTCCAAATTGTCAACATGATACTTCTTTGTAGAGTAAAATTCAAGAATGCTCGTAAGAATATTTCCATGAAAAGATATTTAGATGAAGCGCAAATATCAAGGATATTCCACTAATTTCATGGAGTATAGAAGTCAAAACTTTAACCAACCGAGTATAATAAAGAATGGAATAACAAAAGAAATCACCATGCATGCGGTATTGCATAAACAAAGTTATTCCAACATAATAATAAAGAATAGAATAACAACAGAAAATCACCATGCATGCGGTACTGAGATAGACAAAAGTTATTCAATGTAATACTAAATAACTTAACTGTGTCAAAGCGTAATATGTTAAAACGAAGCGATTGTGATGTTCCAATGTAATAAGAAAGATTTTAACCAGTCCCGTGAAAACGCATGCACGTGATATTCCAAATGTAATAATAAAGAATAGAATAACAGAGAATTTCACCAAGTATAGGGAAGTCCGGTATATACGATTATTCCAATGTAATAATAAAGAATGGAATAATGTAAGTTCTCTTCATGAATACAAAAGAAATAATACCTCCTACCTTAAGAAGAAGAGTACTAGATATATAAGTAGTGAAGTAGCGTATACTTTTCTTCTTTCTCTCTATAGTTTATCTCTAGAGTTTCAAAGTGAATTGTAAAGAAATAATGAAACAATGAGCTTCTATTTATAGAAAAATGGATCGCATAAGAAACTAACTCATGAACGGTCCGATTGATTTACTTTAATCGACGATTCATATTTAAAGCAAAATCTTTTAAATAAAATATAATATAGTTTATTTATAATCTAATAAAACGAATAACTTTATAAAAGATTTTACTATGCAAACACTATGCAGTAACTATGCAAACACTATGCATAATAAAATATAATATATTCTAATTATTGTCTAATAAAATAGATAACTTTATAAAAGTATTCTCTTTTATATAAAAGATTTTACTATTAACCTAATAAAATGAATAACTTTATAAAAATATTCTGCTTTATATAAAAAGCTTTTCGCTTTATTACATTAATAATACCAATAAAACAAAACCGAGTGACTTATCACATAAACATCAATAATCAATACCGTATACTACTACGCAACCAATGCCAGACATCGTATTTTTTACTACCGAGTAGTTCAACAATATTAATGGTAAAACTTCCGCCGTTATTTTCAATAAAATATTTTTGTCATTTTCTCAATCCGACAATAATTTCGTTATGGGGTCCACCAATGATTGTGTCGTTGTACGAATATTCCCTGTTAAAACGAATATTTCCCGACCAATAGAATATTATATACAACTTGCGTACTTTGCAAAATTTATAAATATTATCCACAACTATAACATTATATCAAATTTACTCCATAATATTCAAAATGATATTTATAGAAAATTCATCTTTATTCAAAAAGTTGGGGTCTTACAACCTCCCCTTCTTATGAAATTTTGCCCTCGAAATTAGGGTACGTACCTTGTACGTCGAAGAGGTAAGGATACCTTGATTTCATTTCAGATTCTGACTCCCAAGTCATTTCCTCAACATCGTGGTTTCTCCACAAAACTTTGACTTGAGGTATAACCTTGGAGCGTAGAATATGTTCCTTCTTATCCAAGATTTGAACAGGAACCTCTTCATACGTCAAATCTTCCACTATTTCGTCCGGTTCTAACTCAATAATGTCGTTCGGGTCTTTCACATATTTACGTAACATGGATATGTGAAAAACGTTATGAACACAAGACATACTTGGCGGTAAAGCGAGTCTATAGGCCACAGTTCCTACTCGATAGAGGATTAAAAATGGGCCGATGAATCGAGGATTGAGTTTTCCTCTCTTTCCAAATCTCATAACTCCTTTCATGGAGCAACACGTAACAACACATGATCTCCTATATCGAATTCCACGTCCTTTTGATGAAGATAATCATAACTCTTTTGTCGATCATGTGAGGTTTTTATACGTTGTCGGATCGTTTGAATCTTTTTCGTAGTCATACGTACCAACTCCGGTCCCAACAACATTGCTTCACCCACCTCATCCCAAAGATACTTTGAGAATCGACACTTTCTTCCATACAACGCTTGAATGGAGCCATGCCAATACTTGTTTGATAACCGTTGTTGTAAGAAAACTCCACCAATGGTAAGAACTTGTTCCAACTTCCTTGAAATCAAGGACACGTAGTCTTAATAGATCTTCAAGAGTTTGAATAGTCCTCTCCGATCGTCCCTTCCGTCCCGAGGATGATATGTCGAGCTAAATCGTAAGTCTCTGTGCCCATAGCTTTTTGCAAACTAACCCAAAATTGTGAAGTGAATCTTGGGTCTCTATCGTAAACTATGGATACCGCATACCATGCAGCCTTTACAATCTCGCTTATGTACATACTGAAGCAAGATGTTCAAGTGTATAAGTTTTTGTATCGGTAAGAAATGAGCGCATACATGGTCATCTATCAACAATGACCCAAATTGCATCTATACCTTGAGAAACCTTAGGAAGACCAGTAACAAAATCCATGGTAATGTGCTCCCACTTCCATTCTGGAATTTTAAGTGGTTGCAATGGACCTTTTGGTACTTGATGCTCCGCTTTAACTCGTTGACAGGTTAGACACCTTGAGATAAACAACGCTATCTCTCTCTTCATATTGCTCCACCAAAATGTATGACAAAGATCATGATACATTTTGGTACTCCCAGGATGGATTGCAAACGGTGTGTTGTGCGCCTCCATCATGATTTTATACTTTAAATAAGGGTCGTTAGAACACAAAGTCCGGAGTTGACTCAAGTATTCCTTCTTCATCGATTCTTGCTTCCTAGATAAGCACCTTATTGCACTTTCTTCCTCATACGCATCGCCTCCAGTGTCTCATTGCTTGGCGCAATTTTAACTTTATCAATTAAAGTCGATTCTCTACTCAGATATTCGCCATCATCACATGAGTCCCTGGAGTCTTTAACTCTATCTCCATCCTTTGCAAGTCACACAAAATGGGCCTTTGCGTTGACAATATCGCATTCGCACTTGCATATGATCTTCTACTCAATTCGTTAGCTACCACGTTCGCTTTTCCAGGATGGTATTGGATGGTATGATCAGAATCTTTCAATAGTTCAAGCCAATGTCGTTGTCCCATGTTGAGTTCCTTTTGAGTGAAGAAATATTTGAGGCTTTTATAATCCGTAAAGATCTCCATTTTCTCCCCATACAAGTAATGCCTCCAAATCTTTAGTGCGAAGACAACAGCTGCCAACTCTAGATCATGAGTAGGATAATTCCTCTCATATTCTTTAAGTTGTCTTGAGGCATACGCTATGACTTTCCCATGTTGCATGAGAACACATCCCAACCTTTTGCTCAAGCATCACCAGAGATGACAAATCCTCCGAGCCGGATGGTATTGTCGAACAGTCTTGAAATGAGTCTCATCTTGAGTTCTTGAAAACTCTTCTCACATTCTTCGCGCCAACCGAACTTTGTATCTTTCCGAGTCAGTTGAGTTAATGGAGTAGCAATTCGAGAAAATCCTTCCACGAATCTCCGATAATAACCAGCTAAACCGAGAAAGCTACGATTTTGGCCATCGATTTAGGTTGCTCCAAACTTTGAAAAGCTTCAATCTTTGTTGGGTCAATGATATTCCATGACTTGATACCACGTGCCCAAGGAATGCTACTTCCTCGCCGTAACTCGCATTTCTTCAACTTGGCATAAAGCTTATATTCACGAAGCTTTTGACCGTCGACCTCAAGTGTTGCTCATGATCTTCACGGCTTTTGGAATAAATAAGGATGTCATCAATAAAGACGACCACAAAGTGATCCAAATATTCCTTGAATACTCGGTTCATCATATCCATGAAGGCAGCAGGAGCATTAGTCAATCCAAAGGACATGACTAGGAATTCATAATGCCCGTACGAGGTTCTGAAAGTCGTCTTTGGAATGTCATCGGTTCTAATATTCAATTGGTGATATCTAGAACGAAGATCAATCTTTGAAAAGAATTTGGCTCCTTGCAACTGGTCAAACAGGTCATAAATACTTGGCAATGGGTACCTATTTTTGATGGTGACATGATTCAACTCCCGATAATCAATACAAAGTCGCATACTCCCATCTTTCTTCTTCACGAATAGAACAGGAGCACCCCAAGGAGAAGTACTAGGATGAATAAAGCCAATGTCTAACAATTCCTGCAGTTGGGTCTTTAACTCCTGAAGTTCAATAGGAGCCATTCAATATGGGGCTTTGGAAATAGGTTTTGTACCAGGTTCAAGGTTGATACAAAATTCAATTTCACGCTCTGGGGGTAAGCCAGGAAGTTCTTCAGGGAATACATCAGGAAATTCATTAATAATAGACATATCCTTCAAAACTGACGTATTTTTGTTTAGATCCGTGACATGAGCTAAGAAAGCTTGACATCCGTTTTTCAATAAACGAATAGCTTTATGCCTTGAGATGACCGTGATTGACTTTAATGGTTTTGTCGCTTGAATTCGCATAATAGGTTGATTAGGAATATGAAAGCTAACAACCTTACGAAAATAATCAATTTTTGCATGATGAGTAGTTAACCAATCAATCCCTAGAATCACGTCAAATGCAAGTATTTTTAATGAAATAAGATCGACAGGTAATGTGAGGGTACCGATTTGAACCAAACAAGACTTATAAACAGTGGATGTAATGAAGGTTTCTCCCAACGGAGTTTCCACAGATAAGTCAACGTCTAATTTCTCCGGAGTCAAATTTAATCATTGAGCGCAAGTAGGAGAAATAAAAGAATGGGTAGAATCGGTATCAAATAAAGTATAGACTTCGCTAGAGTTTATGATAAGCTTACCCGTGATGATCTCATTCGGGTTCCTTGCTTTCTGGGAGGTCACAACAAACGCTCTCCTTTGCACTACCGGCTTTGACTTTTCTGGGACGGTCTTTAGTGCCTCCATCCTAGCTGAACTTGTCTTAGGTGAACGACAAAATCGGGCTAGGTGACCTTCTCTTCCACAATTATAACATGCTTTGGACAGCATCGCGCAGTTTGGACTGATGTGTCCCTCCCCTCCGCATTTGAAGCATATGATAAGTAGTCATTCTCCTTCCTTAACAACGGGTGTTGGTGCTGACGTCTTTCCATCATTATTGAATCTCCTCTTCTTGAAATGTCCATTCTTATTGCTTTGGCCCTGATTACCACCGAAGTGGTTACCATTTCTGGCATGTTGATTCCTCCACGCTTGTTATCACCGCTTCATGATCGCTTTCATCGGTATTATCATTTTGTTGGTCGCTTCTTTTGAGTCATATTGACTCATTATCGCGCCCACTAATCGAGCCCTATTTACAACATCTCAATACAAACACGCTTTATGAGAAATAAGATGTTGACGTATCTCCGTCTTCAAACCTCTTAAAAACATACGCATCATTCTCTCTTCATTATCCACCAAGTGGGACGCAAACCGGGACAACTCGGCAAACTTGGCTTCAGATCATGACACGGCCATGTTAATCTGCTTCCAACTTGATGAACTCCACCTCCTTCATGTGACGAATACTTTCGGAAAGTACTTGTCGTTGAATAGTTCTTGAACTTCTCCCAAGACATTTTCAAGTGGCGTGTTGAGTACGCTTTTACCGATTCCCCACCAAGAATCGCGCCTCTCCTCGCAACATAAAGGCGGCGGCAGAAGGGAACCTTTTGCTCTCTCTGAGCATCCCAAGACATCAAATATCTTGGTGATCTACTTTATCCATGCTTCCGCTTTAAGTGGTTTTGCTTCCAATAAACTCCTGTGGTCCCAAAGACCTTAAACTATTTAGCTGCGACATTCCGAGAGTTTCCAAGTGTTTCCACTTATATTTTGGATAGAGCCGCTCTCACTTTGTTGTTTCATGAATTGCATAAATCCTCCTAACATTCCATCATTCATCATTTGGTCGTTGTTATTGTTTGCATGAGGATTGTCGCCTTCCTCGATGCACATTATCCCGATTATTGATATTTGGTGAATCAACTACGTCACCAGCTGCTCCATTGCTATTCTCAACATTCTCGATGTCATTTTCAGACATCGCCACAAAACAAAAGTTAATTGACATGTAACATATTATCCCTATATTCTCACCGACCAATTAAATACAAAAAAAAAAAACTTAGGCAGTGTCATACTAATAAGGAATTCCCGCCTCCCTCCTAGTTCTATTCTCACATCTTAGCCCAGGGATCATATCCTAAGCTTTGATACTAACCGTGGACGCCCCAAAATAGGTATACATCACCCATCTTGAGTCGCCAAATACATGGTACAAAATTCAAATACAACTTAATTATACAACAATGTGTAAAATACGACTAAACATATGTTGTGAGTTTTAATACAAATATTGTCATCTAGACAATATACAAACTCAACGGGGTCCTCATTACATTTATTGTCACACTATTTAACGTAATGTTGAGGACTACTAATACTATCATCCTGTCCATCACTCGCTCCCCGACTCGTCCCAATTTATATTCTCATTTCACGAAGAACAGTTAGACTGCAACGGTTGGTTCAGAATATGTATGGTCGGGCCAAAAAAAGGCCTGTGCTTTGGTGGTTGAAATGGCCATCCCAGTGGCCGGGCGAGTAGCCTACCACGTGCTTCTACCATTAATTTTTTTTTTTTTTTTTTTGCAAACTCTTTGTTACACCAAAATAATAATAATAATAATAAATATTAAAAATAATAAAATAATTAATAATAAACAATATACAAATAAACACGATTAATTAATTACATACATTAACTACATATCTCAATTAATTAAAATTTTAATAGTATTATAAATTAGTATT
This sequence comes from Panax ginseng, assembly GCA_020205605.1. Lineage (NCBI taxonomy): Eukaryota > Viridiplantae > Streptophyta > Magnoliopsida > Apiales > Araliaceae > Panax > Panax ginseng. Next base: position 17,397,373 of record CM035142.1, on the reverse strand, counting down.
ATTAATTAATTACCTACATTATTTATGATGATAATTTGGATTTATATTAATGAAAGAGTCTTTTAGAGAGAGAGTAGAGATTGTACTTATTGAGAATGATCTTTTGCAGTAAGTGTTTAATTTGTACATTGTTACTTGTCAGGAATTATATGAATTAGATAATATCAAGGTAGAAGCTTTTGCTGTAATGAGCAAACTCATATTGTCTTGTGTGTAATGTCATTCTTTCCTTGTTTGCATTTGCTACTGCAATTTCAATTTGTTGTTTAAATTACATTAACTACATATCTTAATTATAATTTTCAATTATAGTTAAAATATATTGAAAATTACATTAAAAACAAATAGTTGTTGTAGCTCAGTTGGTTTGAACTCTTATTTATTTACTTACAAGTCTTGTGTTCAAACCTCACAACCTAACACTTTATTTATAAAAAAAAATTAATAGTTGGCGGGCGGGTAGGGCGCCATGTCGGCCAAAATGGGTCAAAGCCAAAACGACCTGTGTTTTTATGGGCTTAAAAACGATTTTACCAAAGCCCAGTGTTTTGGCGGGGTTTTTGGCTTACCACTGGCTTTGGGCCCTGCTTGCAGTGTCTAAGAACAAAGAAAGAAAGGGTGAGCTCAACTAGCCCAAAGAAGAAATATTATGACTAAGATTATGCGAGAATAAATTATCATTAGCCTTAAACAAAGGTTAAACCGATACAATATAACAAACATCAAGTTTAATCTAGCGGTAACAAACAATCTATTAAAAGAGTCAAGTAGAGAATAAAATCTACTATCTTCTATGATTTAAAAGGTTTTTCATCACTTTTATCGCTGGGACTCAGCTTAATAAATAATCCACATCATTGAATTACCCATGCACTACGACCAAGAATATTCTTTAGTATCACGACCACAACTATCCATGCACTACGGGCCAAGAATATTTGTGTATTCATTAATGGTCATGATCATGCCAACAACTGTCCATCAATGCATTAAGGGCCAATGAGGACTTTTACCACATCATTTGTAACATTACAGTCATGATTACAATCAATAATCCCTCGTCATAATCATACCAAGTCCATCTATGCACTTACATGAGCCACGATGACTTTAAAAAATATAAACATGAGGATGATGACAATGATATAAGAATTCAATAAAACAAGTTCAAGAATTAAGTTATTCAAGAACTAATAACGTCCAAATTGTCAACATGATACTTCTTTGTAGAGTAAAATTCAAGAATGCTCAGAAGAATATTTCCATGAAAAGATACTAGATGAAGCGCAAATATCAAGGATATTCCACTAATTTCATGGAGTATAGAAGTCAAAACTTTAACCAACTAAGTATAATAAAGAATGGAATAACAAAAGAAATCACCATGCATGCGATTGCATAGATAAACAGGTTATTCCAACGTAATAATAATAATCTAAAACCAGTCAAAGTAAAATTCAAACCGGGATGTTCGAATGAATAATAAAGAATAGAATAACAACAAATCACCATGCATGCGGTGATTGCGATGATGAAGTTATTCCAATGTATTACTAGATAATCGGAACTGGTCGGTAATAATACGCCAATCGGCTATGATGTTCCAACAGAATAATAAAGATTTTAATCAGTCCGCAAAAAGCACGCATGAACATGATATTCCAAATGTAATAATAAAGAATAAAATAACGGAGAATTTCACCAAGTATAGGAAGTCCGTGTATAAAGTTTATTCCAACAGAATAATAAAGAATGGAATAACAGAAGTTCTCTTCATGAATACAAAAGAAATAATACCCCCTACCTTAAGAAGAAGAGTACTAGATATATAAGTAGTGAAGTAGCGAATACTTTTCTTCTTTCTCTCTATAGTTTATCTCTAGAGTTTCAAAGAATTAAGTAAGAAATAATGAAGGAATGAGCTTCTATTTATAGAAAAATGGATCATAAGAACTAACTCATGAATGGTCCTGGATTGATTTACTTTAATCTGACGGTCCATATTTAAAAGCAAAATCTTTTAAATAAAATATAATATATTCTATTTATAATCTAATAAAACGAATAACTTTATAAAAGATTTTACTATGCAAATACTATCGCAGCCTTTATGCAAACACTACTATGCATAATAAAATATAATATATTCTAATTATTGTCTAATAAAATGTATAACTTTATAAAAGTATTCGCTTTTATATAAAAGATTTTACTATTAGCTTAATAAAACGAATAACTTTATAAAAATATTCTGCTTTATATAAAAGCTTTTCTTTTATTACATTAATAATACCAATAAAACAAAACTGAAAGTGACTTATCACATAAATATCAATAATCAATACCGCAAAGCTACTATGCAACCACATGCCAGACATCGTTATTTTTACTACCGAGTAGTTCAACAGTATTAATGGTAAAACTTCCGCCATTATTTTCAATAAATATTTTTGTCATTTTCTCAATCCGACAATAATTTTGTTGTGGGGTCCACCAATGATTGTGCCGTTGTATGAATATTCCCTGTTAAAACGAATATTCCCCGACCAATCGAATATTATATACAACTTGCGTACTTTGCAAAATTTATAAATATTACCCACAACTATAAAATTATATCAAATTTACTCCATAATATTCTAAAATGATATTTATAGAAAATTCATCTTTATTCAAAAAGTTGGGGTCTTACACTCCGTGTCCCCACCTCCGGACCTCCATCTCTCCATTGTGGGATAATACCACCAGCCTTTATGTCCCCACCTCCGACAAGTCGATCGGATGACCCGACCCGAGCTTTCGAGAGTCGGCTTTGATACCAACTCTGTAACACCCCCTTTCCCAAAAGGAAAAGGAATGTCACGCACAAGCATAATAATTACAAACCTCAAATAAATCTCAAAATATCTCCAATGAAATTGAACACTAATTGTCATATACTCCAATTTAAAGGTCATGACTTGAAGGTACTATTGGTAGTAACTTATTTCCTTATATGCAGACAAATTGTCCCCTATCTTTCGATGTGAGACTGGGGTGTTACACATAGTTCAAGGTCTTATGACCCTCAGAAGCTGAGTTTTCTTATTTCAGAAGTCTTTGATTCACTCGCATGTTATTATATTGTTGTTACATTATTATATGTGTGGGCAATCATGCTCACTCTTACGTAATAATAACATTGCAGTTAAGAACGAAAGGTCCGACGAGCATTCTACTAGCAAAGGCAAGGGCAAGGTTAACAAGTGATGAAGACTTGTTGTTTATTTGATGTATTTATGTTTCAGACTTATGTCAATGTTGTGTAAGACTTAATATTTGTTTATGTTTTCGCATTTGAGATTTAAGGTTAGTATGACCTGGGATTGATGTATTTATATTCAGATGTTATAACTCCATAAGGAGAGGATTTATTTCTATCTATTTTATGGTTTTCATTTATTATGGGTAAATAGACATATGATGTTTGTATAGTGAACACCAAATCACGTGGGAATTGAAGTACCCGGATTTGGGGGTGTCACATGGTGGTTATAGTAGTCCTCACTATTTTAGAAAATAGTGTGATAATAATTATAATGATGACTTTATTTGAGTTTAGATACTGTCTACGAGACAATATCTGTGTTAAAACTCTAAGCTACGTTTTATCGTATTGTATAAATGAAGTTTGTATTTAAGTTCTGTACCATGTATTTGGCGACTCAGAATGGGTGATGTACGTATACCTATTTTGGGGGCGTCAAAGTTGGTATCAAAGCTTAGGGATATGATCTCTGGTTGAGATGTGAGACTAGAACTAGGAGGGGAGAGACGGGTAAATCATTCGCTAGTATGACCTGCCTAAACTTATTTGTTATTTAATTGGTCGGTCAGAATATAGGGATAATATATGGCATGTCAATTAACCCTTGTTTTGTGGCATTGTTTGAAAATGGCATCTGAAAATGTTGAGTTAAGCAATGAAGCACATGAGACCGTTGAGTCACCGCTGATCAATACCCAGGATAACGTGCATCAGAAAGGCAATAATCCTCAGGTAAACAACAACACCGAGATGAACGATGGGATGTTCAGAGGCTTTCTGCAATTCATGCAGTATCAGGCGAGAGAGACTCCTATTCAAAATACAGGTGGAAACACTGGCAACTTACAGATGGTCACCGCTAAGAAGTTCAAGGAGCTGGGACCATTGGAGTTTTTGGGAAAGCCAAAAACACTTAAGGCAGAGATGTGGATAAAATAGATCACCAAGATATTTGATGTCTTGGGATACTCCAAGGAGCAAAAGGTTCCCTTTGCCACCTTCATGTTGCGAGGAGAGGCATATTATTGGTGGGAATTTGTAAAGTGTATTCAACCTACCGCACTAAAGATGTCTTGGGAGAAGTTTCAAGAATTGTTCAACGAAAAGTACTTTCCCGAAAGTATTCGCCACATGAAGGAGGTGGAGTTCATCAAGCTAGAGCAAAACAATATGGTCGTATCGCAATACGAGGCTAAATTTGCGGAGTTATCCCGGTTTACATCCCATTTGGTAGATAATGAGGAGAGAATAACGCGAATGTTTCTATGATGTTTGAACCCCGAAATACGTCAATACCTCATTTCTCACAAACAGTGTTTGTATTCAGATGTTGTAAATATGGCTCAGTTATTGGAGCGCGATAATGAGTCAACCCAACCAAGAGAGAGCAGCCAATAAAACGATAATACCAATGGTAGCAGTCATCGAAGTGGTGACAACAAACGTGAAGGAAATCAACATGCTAGAAATGGTAACCACTTCGGTGGTAATCCTGGCCAAGACTGTGACGCCCCCAAAATAGGTCCAAATGACCCATTCTGAGTCACCAAATACATGGAACAGAAAATAAATACAAACTTCATTAATTCAACTGTCGTGCAAAATATGACAACACATATGCTGTGAGTTTTAATACAAATATTTTCTTCTAGACAATATCCAAACTCAAATAAAGTCCTCATTACAATTATTGATACACTTTTTTACAAAATAGTGAGGACTGCTAGAACAATTGTCTTGAACCATCACTCCACACCACGACTAGTCCCCGCTATATTCTCGCTTCATGAGAAGAAAAATGGAACAAAAAGGAAAAGGGTGAACTCAACTAGCCCAGTAAAGAATATTATGACTAATATAATGTAGAACAAATTATCCTTAGTCCTCAATAGGGAAAAATCTGATAGAATATAATAGACAACAAGTTTTAGATCAACAACTGCAGCGGAAACAACAATCCATTAGAAAAGTCAAGTAGAACATGAAATCTACTATCTTCTATGATATAAAAGTCCATCATCGATATTTTATCCATGTAGCATCATTTAATAAATATTTTAATTCAACAAATTATCCATGCACTATGTGCCAAAGGTATTTGTTAGTATCACCAGTGGTCATGTTCATCTCAACACATGTCCATCTTTGCATTACGGGCCAAAGATATTCATCAGTTAATCATTCATCTTTGCACTACAGGCCAAAGATATTAAGTTATATCACTATTTAGGACTAAGGATGATGAAAATATTTAAAAGAAAACGAATCCAGTGAGATAAAAAGACAAAGATTAGGGATTTATATTTCAGTTTATCCAAGTTCAAAAATACTCCATAATAATCAATTGTAGATCAAAACTCAAGAATGAAGATCAAAACATGGATACAATCAAAGATAGTAACCATAATAGACAACTTGGACAAAGAAAAGAAAATTTAATTTTTCTGTGAATAGTGTTGTATTCGTGAATAGTGTCGTATACGTGAATAGTAACCTCGACACAAAAAAGTAAAAATTTCACATTAAGATTCATGTCAATATTTTGGTATAATGATATTAAAAGAAATAACATCATTTATGAACAAAATAATATCCCTTACCTCAAAAGACAAGTACTTCTGACTGAAATATCGGATATAATGTTGAAGAAAACTTGCACTGCTTATCAACTCTCAAAATATCTAAATACTCACAAAAATACGCTCGATATTATAGAAAGAGAAAACTTCTGATCTTGGTGTAATTTTCATTTCTAACTAAGCACCCTATTTATAAGAAAATGTCTGAACACTGATGCTGACTAACCTGCTACCGGTGGCTTCCACCCTTTGCCATTCACGCACACCACACATTGAGATTTCAACATTTTTCCACAAAAACAAAAGTGGGGCCCACCCATGTTTTTAATAAAAACATTTATTTCTGAAACTTCAATAATTCATAATAAATAGCCCTTTATCAAAAAATTTGAATCTTATGTCTCATTCCATAGGAAATTTATTTCTCTACAACTTTGTAGAAGAAAGTTTTTCCAAATTCTGAACGAAAAATGACCCAAGTTTACATACAGATGATTTTTCCAAACCCCCACTTTGACAAAAAAATATACTGATAAAGACCTCCGTATACCAACTTTGAAAAATCAACACTCAGCATTTTACAACAACAAGTGGGACCCACCAACTCACAAAACATAGCCCATAGCTTTCTGCAAGCTATGCTGAACTGAATCGTAAATCCGTGCCCATAGCTTTCTGCAAGCTAACCCAAAATCGTTAAGTGAACATTAGGTCACGATCCAAAACTATGGATACTGGCATATCATAAAATTTGACAATCTCATTTATGTACATACGAGCAAGACGTTCAAGTGAATAAGTTTCTCTTATAGGCAAGAAATGAGTAGACTTGGTTAATCTATCGACAATAACCCAAATTGCATTTATGCATTGAGAAACCTTGGGAAGACCGGTAACAAAATCCATGGTGATGTGTTCCCACTTCCATTCTGGAATTTCAAGTGGTTGCAATGGACCTTTTGGTACTTGATGCTCTGCCTTGACACGTTGACAGGTTAAACACCTTGACATAAACTCTGCAATCTCTCTCTTCATATTGCTCCACCAAAATGTATGTCGAAGATCACGATACATTTTAGTACTTCCAGGATGGATTGCAAACGGGGTATTGTGTGCCTCCATCATGATTTTGTACTTCAAATCAGATTCATTAGGAACACAAAGTTTGGAGTGGACTCGAAGTATTCCTTCTTCGTCGATTCTTGCTTCTGGAATAGCACCTTCTTGTACTTTCTTCTTCATACGCATCAGCTCTGGGTCTGTGGCTTGAGCATCTTTAACATTATCGATTAAAGTCGGTTCTACTCGTATATTTGATATCATCACATGGGTACTTGGAACCTTTAACTCTATCTCCATCCTTTGCAAGTTATACAAAATGGGCCTTTACGTTGACAATATCACAGTTGTACCCGCATATGATCTTCTACTCAATGCGTCAGCTACCACGTTCGCTTTTCCAGGATGGTATTAAATAGTATGGTCGTAACCTTTCAACAGCTCGAGCCAACGACGTTGCCGCATGTTGTGTCCTTTTGGGTGAAGAAATATTTGAGGCTTTTATGATCTGTATAGATCTCCACTTTCTCCCCATAGAGATAGTGCCTCCAGATCTTTAGCGTGAAAATGACTGCTGCCAACTCTAGATCATGAGTAGGATAATTCCTCTCATATTCTTTGAGTTGTCTTGAGGCATATGCTATAACTATCTCATGTTGCATAAGAACACATCTTAAACCTTTGCCTGAAGTAACGCTGTAGATGACAAATCCCTCCGAACCTGATGGTATTGTCAGAACAGGTGCCGAAATGAGTCTCTTCTTGAGTTCTTGGAAGCGCTTCTCACATTCCTTGCTCCATTCAAATTTTGTATCTTTTCGAGTTGGTTGAGTTAATGGAGTAGCGATTCGAGAAAATCCTTCCACGAATCTCCGATAATAACCAGCTAAGCCCAGAAAGCTACGTACTTCGGTTACTGACTTAGGTTGCTCCCAACTTTGAATTGCTTCAATCTTTGTCTGGTCAATTGATATTCCATACTTCGATACCACGTGCCCAAGGAATGCTACTTCTTCAAGCCAGAACTCGCATTTCTTTAACTTGGCATATAGCTTGTTTTCACGAAGCTTTTGGAGTATCAACCTCAAGTGTTGCTCATGCTCTTTACGACTTTTGGAATAGATAAGGATGTCATCAATAAAGACAACCAAAAAATGTTCTAAATATTCATTGAATACTCGGTTCATCATATCCATGAAGGCCGCAGGAGCATTAGTCAATCCAAAAAGACATGACTAGGAATTCATAATGCCCGTACCGAGTCCTGAAAGCAATCTTTAGAATATCATCAGTTTTAATCTTTAACTGATGATATCCGAAACAAATATCGATTTTTGAGAAGAATTTAGCACCTTGTAATTGGTCAAACAGGTCATCAATGCGAGGTAGTGGGTACCTATTTTTGATGGTGACATGGTTCAACTTCTGATAGTCAATGCAAAGTCGCATACTCCCATATTTCTTTTTTACGAATAAAACAGGAGCACCCCAAGGAGAAGTACTAGGACGAATGAAACCAATATCCAACAACTCCTGTAGTTGGGTTTTTGACTCCTGAAGTTCAATAGGAGCCATTCGATATGGGGTTTTAGAAATGGGTTTTGTATTGGGTTCAAGGTCAATACAAAATTCGATATCACGCTCTGGGGGTAGGCCAAGAAGTTCTTCAAGAAATAAGTCAGGAAATTCACTAACAAAAGAAATATTATTCAAATCTGATGTATTTTTGTTCAAGTCCATGACATGGGCTAATAAAGCTTGACATCCATTTTTCAATAAACGAATGGCTTTATGGCTTGATATGACAATGATTGACTTTAGTGTCTTGGTTGTTTGAATTCGCATAATAGGTTGGTTAGGAATATGAACACTAATGGCCTTACAAAAATAATCAATTTAGCATGATGAGTGGTTAACCAATCAATCCCTAAAATCACATCAAATGCAAGTATCTTTAAAGAGATGAGATCAACAAGTAATGTGATGGTGCCAACTTGAATCAAGCAAGATTTATAAACAGTGGATGTAATGAAAGTTTCTCCTAATGGAGTTTCAACAGATAAGTCAAAGTCTAATTTCTCCGGAGTCAAGTTCAAACGTTGAGCATAAGCAGGAGAGATAAAAGAATGGGTAGAACCGGTATCTAATAAGGTATAAACTTTGCAAGAGTTTATGATTATCTTACCCATGATCACCTCGTTCGGGTTCCTCGCGTTTTGGGCAGTCACAACAAACGCTCTTCCAGGAACCACCGACTTTGACTTGTCCGGGACAGCCTTTGGAGTCACCATCCCCGTTGGACTTGATTTTACTACAGGACAATCGCGAGCTATATGACCTTCCTTTCCACAGTTATAACACACCTTGAATTGTTGTGGGCAGTTTGGGCTGATGTGTCCATCTTTCCTGCATTTATAACATACGACTGGTGGTCGTTCTCCTCCCCTAGAAATAGTTGGTGCTGACGTCTTCACGTTGTCATTGTTGTACCTCCTCTTTTTGAAATCTCCCCACGACTCGCATCTTCTACTATCATGGCCACGATTACCACCAGAGTGGTTACTGTGACGCCCCCAAATTCTGACCTCCACTTGGTCACCCGAATTCGATTCGTCGAGCTCTCAAAGTATTACCATAATAACTAAAATCATATATTTACAACGAAAGATCTAATTTAGAATAATATACAACGATTTATTATAATTATTTCCCCAGGTCTCGCAACCTACAATATTTAATAGATTACATAATAATATCGAATAAAGACTTATTACATAATTCTACTTAAGTTTAAACATAGTCTATAAATAGTCTTAATACAACATGATTAATTTAAACATAAAGGAACAAGCTAGTTTTAGCCTTGCCTTGCCTTGCCTTGCCTTGCCCTTGTCTTTCCCAGATACACCTCCCTGTTTCGCCTTAACTAAAAGGTTTTAAATAAGCAAGAATGAGCACAATTGCCCAGCAAGTAATATACAACAAGGGAAATAGTTTTATAACACGAGTGTGAAATATCGAAGTATCATCTCTAAGAAAGTTCAGAGTTTCAGAATAATATCATAAATAATGAATATTAACAATTCTTGGAATAAGAACGATAATTCAATATAAATCAACAGAGATATATGAATTCAAAGGCTATCAAGGTATCCGACTAGATAACAATTTATACTGAGCAGACACTAAGGACTATTGAACATCTACTAGAATTACCAATATTAAACTGATAACCCAAAAGAACAAGTACTATAGAGGATCAGTCTACAATACTCTAAGTTATGCATAATACCACAGTAATAATATACTCATGTGTTGGGGTTTCCAACAACATACAATCCCCTTACCTTAAAGGTTGTTCAAATCAGTTTTCAAGATTTTTGCACCAATCAATTGGTTTGGACAGTTTTATACATGCATATAATCTAGCCGAATCAAATGGCATAGATATTTTCACAATATTCAAGAACAATACTAAGTTCACATGAATAATAGTTTTTTTCAAGAGTTTAACAAACAAGCTCAATTGAACGAATAAGTAAGATAACTTACATTCAAAGAGATAAGTTTACGATATTCCCTAGAATAAGGTAATGCAAGAGTTTAGAATGCTTGCACAATGTAAAGTAGGGTTCGGATACTTGCCTTACGCGTAGTTTATCCTCGTTAAGAAATCAACACTTTTGAATCCTATTCATAACGTATTATATGTTTAAGATGTTCATTAGCTAACACGGTCCTTAATCGAGCTTGACATGATTCAAGTATGCACATATGGTACAAAATCAGTTTATACATCATTACAATTTCAACTAACGTAACTTTGTTTTGATATTATGCAAACACCCTCTTGGGTTTATCATTCAAATATCAAAATTAACCTCTATCTACATCACATAGCATGTTTCTTAACACATTACATAGCATGTTGATCATATATTACAAGTTAAAGACATCACATAGGCATGCGCCAAAACATCGCTTCAAAATAGAATTGATGATCACAGACGCAAGAAATACATGCTACTTTATCTCAAGCTCTGTGGGACTCAAGCAAGAATTCTGTGCCCCCTCGCCAAACCAGATCGAAGTTGTTGCCTTGCATTTGTTCTGCTCTCACGTTAATATACCGTTTATACCCATAGCCTAACATATATGCATGCTAGAAGCTTTCCCATACCACTTTACTATTCGTGTGCTTATTCTTATAAGTTTAAACTTACATTTCTCATATGGCATTCAAGTAAACCATCATCAAGTGGTTTTAAACTACCTCTAGCATTTTAGGTACCATACAAGTTAACCACCAAAGTTCTGATTTCAAAACTGGCCAATTCATGATCAGAAAGTAGCAAGTGAGCCATGGCTAAGCTTTAGATTCCAAGAATGTTGCCGCCCTTCCCTCGCCAAGCCAAGACTTAGTTCTTTGCCTTGTGGTTTCTATTCCCCATTACTCAAAACAATCATACATGATATACTTGTCATATTAAGGGTCTTATCATGCTCCTTAAGTCAATCTAGTTTCCTTCTTACATAATAGAATTCCAAATTGATCATTTCAACCATTTGAGGCCATTTAAGGTCATGAACTACAAGGCCTATCATGCTTGCTCTTTAAACACACAAGTTAGTTACAAAACTCATATTAGACATGCTTGGGAGTATTCATAATGCATATGTGAAACTAATACCACTTTAGTTGAAAATAGGCTTCGTTCATGCTTTATTTGAAATGTGATACACAAGCATGGTATATCTATGGTTATACTACATGAGTGAGCCTAAGGGTATCACCAACATGCTTATAAAGGTCAGATTCTATCTTTCAAGATAGTTTGTCAATATTCATGTTCCAAAGGTCACTAGTAAGTTCAACATGTTCATTCTTGCTTACTAATCATATAAACACAATCTAAAGGTTTATTCATGCATTTCTAAGTCATACTACCATGCTTGCAAAGTCAGTATACATACATGGCATACATACACAATAAGTTTGTTTCTAAGTCCTTAAATCCATTTTAAGCTACATTCTTTCTTTAATCATGCTAAGTTAGTCTAACATGCTTACATTAGGTTCATATAGCTATGTATACCCCTAAAACATGCTTGCATGCTAGTACATGTCATAACATCAGTAATAATCTGCAAATGTAAAACTCAAAACAAAATTAGAGGTTCGGCATTGCTGGCACAAGCATTAAAGTTGTAATCCAAGTGGCAATTGCCATATATGTCCGGGTTTAGACAAGGAACAATAAACCTCGGCAACTATTTAGCCCAAACATAGAAATTACTCACGAAATCATTCCTAAACACGCATGTATCAGTTTAAACATGCTTATAAGGTTATATAACAACCATATGAACATTACTCAACCATACTAACATCCAATTCCATGAATTCAAGAAATTGAAATTTCAATACTTATGAACTCTGTTAACAAAAATTGAAAACAAGGAATGAAATTATACCTCTTTGAAGCTTAGTCTACTTAATTACTCCGTTCTGAGATTACTAAGCTCCTCTTTGAACCACAACTCACTTACTCTCAAATTATCAGTGTTTTATTAGCCAAGAACAACAACGTAAACTTGAAATTTGGACTGATATTTATAATGAAAACTTGAACTGGACAATGACTTAGCACTGAGGTTGAATTCATGGTGCAATGCCATGAAACAATGGTTCAAGAAGGATGGCTCAACCACTCCATACCAACCACCTAGCTAGCTATGATCATCTAGTATTTAGCAGCTAGAAAGTTTACGTAATATAGCTTCAAGTTACTTTTCATTGTACTTGGTGACACTTATTATGGGACAAGAGAGAAAATCCCAGCATTCTTGATATCTAGGCTTGGTTTGGTCTACTTAATTTCCTACAATGAAATCTTAATGTACAATTGTTACCATATTAGGAATTTTAGGGATAAATTATACACTCACATCATATAATCCATGTACATTAAATATAAGCAATAAAATAATGCAGTCATATATTATTGTCCGGGTAGTTCCATTATTATCGCTATCACTCATATAATGATATTATAACCTTATTATATTAATAACTTATTTATTTATGTTAAATAAATAAATTTATTCCTTCCCTTGATTAATCATCCCTTAATATAATATAGGTTCATAGATTTAATATATAGTCACGTAATGTCACACTACACTATATAGTATAGTTGAATTATTGCTCACATGCATATAACTGTCAATATAATATTATTATATTAATAACTTACTTATTTATGTTAAATAAATACCATGCACTTCCTTAATTAATTAATACCAATACTAATTAATCCAACCATTGATTAATGAAATTATGGATTTCCATCATCATTATTCATCGATAATATTCTTATTACATTTATAGGTATATTGCAATAATAATAATCGTATATTACGAATTAATTACCATATAATCCATATTCCACCACAATTAATTAATATTAATTAATAGATTAACAATTCCGTTATTGGACATAACATACTTTAATTCATGGTTTATTAATGTCACACATATCACATAATTGTTCCATTTAATTTCCAAAATGGAAAAATTACTTTTCTCCAACTGAATGCTGGAGCAGATGCTTGTTAGGCAGTTAGGATAACGCAATTGCTACTGCGTGCCTCGATAAAGGCCAAGATCGGTTTAGCTTCTACCGTGCTAAATCTCCACCGCTAACTCATTATATATGACATGAATTAATATCCACAAGAGTGTTACTACGAGTCTACAATTGTATTGATTACTTATATAAAATCTCATGATCATACACGATTAACCTTCCTAATTCCCAGTTTAATTCACTTAATGCATTTTCCCGTTCCGCATTATGCCACACAAGGCATTTCACACTTCTCATTGTCAATTCACATTTCTTAATACGCATTGATTTAATACGAATCAATTGTATTAACCAACTCATAAAACAATAACAGTTATATTCACATAAATAGTATTTCCATTAATATATTTATTTAATAATACATGGAAATTCTTGGTTATTACAAAGCTTCTGCTTTTATTCAGATATTTTCCTCCCCGTCCGGTTGTCATTTCTCTCCGATGATTCTTGCCCCAGATGACCACTCGTTTTGGTCCCCAAATGAACAGACTCATTATCTCGCTCTAATAATTGAGCCTTGTCACAACCTCTGAATATAGAGAAAATTTGTGAGAAATGAGGTATTGACGAATTTCGGGTTTCAAACATCTCAGAAACATCCGTGTCATACGTTCCTCATTCTCTACCAAATGAGGTGCAAACCTGAATAACTCCGCGAACTTAGCCTCGTACTGAGACATAGTCATGTTGTTCTGTTCTAGTCTGATAAACTCTACCTCCTTCATATGACGAATAGTTTCAGGAAAGTACTTATTATTGAATAGTTTCTGAAACGCTTCCCAAGACATATTGAGTGCGGCAGTCAAGTACGCCTATAGATTCCCACTAGTAATCTGCCTCACCACGGAATATAAAGGTGGCGAATGGAACCTTATGTTCCTCCGTGCATCCCAAGACATCAAATATCTTGGTAATTTTCTTAACCCACATTTTCGCCTTGATCGGATCCGGCTTTCCCAAAAACACCAGCGGTCCCAACTCCTTGAATTGCTTAGCAGTGACCAGCCGTGAGTTGCCATTGTTTCCACCTGCATTTCGAATAGGAGTCTCTCTCGTCTGGTTTTGCATAAACTGCAAGAAGCTTCTAAACATCCCATCATTCATCGTCTGATCGGTGGTGTTATTTACAAGAGGAATATTGTCTTCCTAATGCGCATTATCCTGGTTGTTGATTGTCGGTGTCTCAACGGTCTCATGTGCTCCATTGCTCATCTCAACATTTTCATATGTCATTCTCAAATACTGCCACGAAACAAGGGTTAATTAAAGAAATTGACATGTCACATAATGTCCCTATATTCTGACCGACCAATAAATAAGCTTAGGTAGGACACACTAGCGAATGATTTACTCGTCACTCCCTTCCTAGTTCTAACCCCAGATCTCCATCAGAGATCATATCCCTAAGCTCTGATACCAACTGTGACCCTCCCAAAATAGGTCCACACAACCCATTCTGAGTCGCCAAATACATGGTACAGAAACTAAATACAAACTTCATTAATTCAACTGTTGTGCAAAATACAACAACACATATGTTGTGAGTTTTAATACAAATATTGTCTTCTAGACAATATCCAAACTCAAATAAAGTCCTCATTATAATTATTGATACACTATTTTACAAAATAGTGAGGACTGCTAGAACAATTGTCTTGAACCATCACTCCACAACCCGACTAGTCCCCGCTATATTATCGCCTCCTGAGAAGAAAAATAGAACAAAAAGGAAAAGGGTGAGCTCAACTAGCCCAGTAAAGAATATTATGACTAAGATAATGTAGAATAAATTATCCTTAGTCCTCAACAGGGAAAAATCTGATAGAATATATTAGACAACAAGTTTTAGATCAACAACTGTGACGCCCCCAAAATAGGTATACATCATCCATTATGAGTCGCCAAATACATGGTACAGAAACAAATATAACTTCATTAATACAATTGTCGTACAAAATATGAAAACACATACTATGAGTATACAAATATTATCTAATAGACAGTATTTAAACTCAAAAGGAGTCCTCATTACAATTATTATCACACTATTTTATAAAATAGTGAGGACTACTAAAATAACTATCTTGAATCATCACTCCATACCCCGGCTAGTTCCTGCTAAATTCTCACCTCCTGAGAAGAAAAATGGAACAAAAAGGAAAAGGGTGAGCTCAAATAGCTCACTAAAGAATATTATGAGTAAGATAATATACAACAAATTATCATTAGTCTTCAACAGGGGAAAATCTGATAGAATATAATAAACAACAAGTTTTAGATCAACAACCAGAATGAAATAAAGAATCCATTAGAAGAGTCAAGTAGAGAATGAATTCTACTATCTTCTAATATTTAAAAGTCCATCATCAATATTTTATCCCTGTAACATCGATCAATATACATCTTGAATCAAATATTCATCTTTGCACTACAAAGCCAACGATATTCATTTGTATCACCAATGGTCATGTTCACCTCAACACTGCTCATCTTTGCACTACGGGCCAAAGATATTCATCAGTTGATCATTCATCTTTTCACTACAGGCCAAAGATATTCAGTAATATCATCATTTAGGACTGAGGATGATGAAAAATATTTTAGAGAAAACGAATCCAGTGAGACAAAAGGACAAATATTAGGGATTCGTACTTTAGATAATCCAAGTTCAAAAATGCTCCATAATAACTATAATGGAGTAAAATTCAAAAATGAAGATCAAAACATGGATACAATCAAATATAGTAACCATAATCAACATCTTTGACAAAGAAGAGAAAATTTCATTTTTTCTGTGAATAGTGCCGTATTCGTGAATAGTGTCGTATACATGAATAGTGTTGTATACATGAATAGTAATCCCGACACAAAAATATAGGAATTCCACAAGAAAAATCATACTTCGTGACCGTATTCGTGAATAGTGTCGTGAATAATAACCTCGACATGAAAAGGTAAATATTTCATAATAAAATTCATACCAATATTTCAACATAATGATATCGAAAGAAAATAATATCATTTACGAAGAAAATAACACCCTTACTATCTCTTACCTCAAAAAAACGGTACTTCTGACTGGAATATCGGATGTAATGCTGAAGGAAACTTGCACTAAATAGCAACTCTCAAAGTATTTAATGCTCACAAAATACGCCGATAATATATATATATATATATATATATATATATATATATATATATATATATAAAGAGAGAGAGAAAAAAAAAAACTTGTTTCTGGTGTGATTTTCAATTCTAACCTAAGCACCTATATTTATAGGAAAATACTTAGAACGCCAAAGTAGATTAAATTAATAAAATATTAATATTTCATCACAATTGTCACGTACACCCCATGACTAAGTTCAGCACTCCGCATTTGAAAAAAAATCTCAGCCCATTTTTCCACCAAAAACAAAAGTGGGTCCCACCCATAATTTTAATAAAATATTTATTTTCGAAACTTCAATAATTCATAATAAATAGCCCCTTTATTAGAAAAATACGAATTTTATGTCCATTCCATAGGAAATTAAATTCTTTACAACTTTGTAGATTTAAGTTTTTCCAAATTCCAAACAGAAAATGTCCGAAATCCACATACGAACGATTTTTAATACCTCCATACCGACAAAATACTGATAAAACACCTCAGCATTAATTCCTTCATTTATATTAACACAAAATAAATATTTCCATATCCATCCACATAGAATAAATATTTTTTTATCATATAAATCAATAATTAATTATTCACAAATAATATTATGTAATCACAATTATGACAACCAGTGTCGCTCCTGTGAAAGAGAGGGCTTTTCGATAAGATTTCTCCTTATCAAGCGCCGCAATTAGGTGACCAAACCCCTTTCCTGTATGTAACTTCCTGTTACATTACTAATAAT
This sequence comes from Panax ginseng, assembly GCA_020205605.1. Taxonomy (NCBI): domain Eukaryota; kingdom Viridiplantae; phylum Streptophyta; class Magnoliopsida; order Apiales; family Araliaceae; genus Panax; species Panax ginseng. The sequence goes on along the minus strand of CM035142.1, from coordinate 17,379,870 downwards.
GATATCTAATAATATTATTCAAATAATATGAATTTATCGATCCGATAATGGGAAATATCAGGTAACGACAATTATCAAAACAACAATAATATAAAATATCAACGATCAATTATTGAATCAATAAAATAAAATATTGAATAAACAGTGTGTCTTCACTTACGTAAGAATCAATAATTCAAAAATACTATGCAATACCGTGCTATCGCAACCACGCCAGACATCAGATTTTAACCACCGTGTATTCCAACAAGAAGGTAACAACTACGCCGTTATTTGTAAAACTCAAACTTGTCGTTTTCTTCTTCCGACCGTTTTCCGTTATGGGGCCCACAAATGGATGCGTCGCCATACGAATATTCTCCGACAACAAGAATATTCCATGACCAAACGAATATTCTCTGATAACAATGAATATTTTATAACCACTTGCTTATTTTGTAAAATTTGCACATTTCACCCATAACTAAAGTATTGTATCAAATTAACACTTTATTATTCAAAATAATAATTAGAGGAAACTCAATTTTATTTATAAAAAATGGGGTCTTACAACAACTGCAGCGGAAACAACAATCTATTAGAAAAGTCGAGTAGAACATGAAATCTACTATCTTCTATGATTTAAAAGTCCATCATCAATATTTTATCCTTGTAGCATCATTCAATAAATATTTCAATCCAACGAATTATCCATGCACTATGGGCCAAGGGTGTTCGTTAGTATCACCAGTGGTCATGTTCATCTCAACACCTGTCCATCTTTGCATTACGGGCCAAAGATAATCATCAGGTAATCATTCATCTTTGCACTATAGGCCAAAGATATTCAGTTATATCACCATTTAGGACTAAGGATGATGAAAATATTTTAAAGAAAACGAATCCAATGAGATAAAAGGACAAAGATTAGGGATTCGTATTTCAGTTTATCCAAGTTTAAAAATACTCCATAATAATCAATTGTATAGCAAAACTCAAGAATAAAGATTAAAACGTGGATACAATCAAAGATAGTAACCATAATAGACAACTTGGACAAAGAAAAAAAATTAATTTTTTTGTGAATAGTGTCGTATATGCGAATAGTAACCTCGACACGAAAAGGTAAAAATTTCACATTAAGATTCATGTCAATATTTCGGTATAATGATATTAAAAAAAATAACATCATTTATGAAAAAAAATAACATCCCTTACCTCAAAAGACAAATACTTCTGACTGAAATATCAGATATAATGCTGAAGAAAAATTGCACTGCTTATCAACTCTCAAAGTATCTAAATACTCACAAAAATACGCTCGATATTATAGAGTGAGAAAACTTTTGATTCTAGTGTAATTTTCATTTCTAACTAAGTACCCTATTTATAGGAAAATGTTATAACACCAATGTTGATTAACCTTCTACCGGTGGCTTCCACCCTTTGCCATTCACACACATCACACTTTGAAATTTCAGTATTTTTTCACAAAAATAAAAGTGGGGTCCACCCATATTTTTAATAAAAATATTTATTTCCGAAACTTCAATAATTCATAATAAATAGCCCTTTTATCAAAAAATTTGAATCTTATGTCCATTGCATATGAAATTTAATTCTCTACAACTTTGTAAAAAAAACAATTCTAAATTCCGAACGAAAAATGACCCAAGTTTACATACATATGATTTTTCCAAACCCCCACTCTGACAAAAAAAATATATTGATAAAGACCTCCGTATACCAACTTTGAAAAATCAACAATCAACATTTTACAACAACAAGTGGGGCCCACCAACTCACAAAATATGTTTTTAGCATTTATTGTAACAAAATTAATTCAGACCCAATTTGCACTCTTCCTCCTCATTTTATTCATATACCATAAATTTAGTGTAAAAATATCACCATTATTATATTATTATATTATCACATTATATATTTATAATGTAATATAATAATATATTTGAATGAATTATTTTATCAGAAAAGATAAAATATTAATTTTCAACAATTGTCACTTTTTTAAAAATTCCTCCATTTATATCCACATTAAATAAATGTTTTCTTATCATATAAATCAATAATTAATTATTCACAAATAATATTACAGAACTATAATATTGACAACCAGGTCGTTCCTAAGAAATAGGGGGATTTTCGATAAAGATTTCTTCTTACTGGCGCGCAATTAGGTGACCAAACCCCTTTCCTAGACAGAACTTCCTTAGACATTGTCAATAATGTTATCTAATATTATTATTCAAATAATATGAATTATTGATCTGATAATGGAAAATACTGTGCAGTGATAATTATTGAATTAATAATAATATAAAAATATCGAATAAAGAATTACCGTAATAATTATCGAGTAAAGACTTTTTTACGTAAGAATCAATAATCCAAAAATATTGTGCAATATCGTATGCTATCGCAAGCACCACACGACATCGTATTTTTATCACCGGGTATTTCAACAAATTAACAAGTAAAAAAGTTTTGCTATATATTTAAAAATGTTATTTCGCCGCTTATATCCGATAGCTTATTACATCAAGTATGGGGCCCATAAATGGTTGGCGCTCATCGCATTTAATATTCCCCGACAACAAGAATATTCCACTATTAAACGAATATTTTCCGACAACAATGAATATTTTATAACCACTTGCTTATTTAAAATATTTCACATTTTACCCATAACTAATCACATTAATCAACTCAACCCTTACTATTTCAAAATAATAAATAGAGAAAATTCAATTTTATAAAAAGTTAGGGTCTTACATCACATATGTGTATGTGTGTGTGTGTGTGTATATATATATATATATATATATATATATATATTATAATAAGTTTTATTTTTTATGAAAAATAGAATATATTATATTTTATTATACATAGTGTCTGCATAGTATTTGCATAGTAAAATAAAAAAAAATCTTTGCCAGTTGATCGCCCATGAATGATTCCCTGTGCAGTCCGTGATTTTCTAATTCAAATAGTATCCTTCCATTCTCCTATATATAGGATGCTTAGTTTAGAATTGAAAATCACACAAGAATTAAAGAATTCTTCTTTTATAATATTGAGCGTATTTCTTTTGAGTTTAAGGAAGCTTTTAGTGTAGAAAATATTATAAGTTTTTTTCAAGAATATCACCGCCCTACCAGTCAAAAGTACTCTCTTTTTAAGGTAAGGAATATTATTTTTGTTCAATATTCGTATGAAATAATATTTTATTCCATACTTTGTAGTATATAAGTAATATTAATTCGTTTCAGATTCCGAATTCTACACTCATTTTGTTAAGTATTGCTTATATACTCCTTGAAATTAGTAGAATATCCTTGAAATTTGCACTTCATCTAATATCTTTTCATGGAAAAATTATTCTGAGCATTCTTGATAATTTTTAATCTTTTCATGCCGAGGTACTATTCACGGGGTACTATTCACTCGGGGTACTATTCATGACAAAAATTGATTTCTTTTCTGTCCAAATCATTTTTGATGCAATATTATTCTTGAATTTTACTCTACAAACAGTATCATGTTGACAATTTGGACATTATTAAATTCTGGATCGATAAATTGAATTATAAATCTTTAAAATTTATCCTTACTCTCATTTAATTGAATTCTTATATCATTGTCGTCATCATCATGCTTATATTGTGATGAAAGTCATATTTGGCCCGTAGTGCATAGATGGACTGTTGATTGATATGATTATGACAAGGGATTATTCGGTATAATCATGACCTATAATGTTACAAATGATGTGGTAAAAGTCCTCACTGGCCCGTAGTGCATTGATGGACAGTTGTTGGCATGATCGTGACCATTGGTGATAACACGAATATCCTTGGCCCGTAGTGCATGGATAATTCGTGGATGTGATACTAATGAATATCCTTGGCCTGTAGTGCATGGATAATTTAGTGATGTTAATTATTTATTGAGCTGAGTTTTAGCGATAAAATTGATGATAAAATTTTTAAATCATAGAAGATAGTGAATATCATGCTCTACTTGACTCTTCTAATGGATTGCTTGTTCCGATGCAGTTAAACTTGTTGTTTATTAGTTTAACACTGTTGAAGGCTAACGATAATTTATTTTGTATTATCTTAGTCATAATATTTCTTACTGGCTAGTTGAGCTCACCCTTTGCTTTCATTGTTCTCTTCAGAAAATGAGAATATAGCATGAACTAGTCGAGGAATAGAGTGATGGTCCGAGATGGTGGCTATAGTAGTACTCACTATTCTAGAAAATAGTGTGATAATAATTATAATGGGGACTTTATTTGAGTTTGGATACTGTCTACGAGATAATATCCGTTTTAAAACTCTCAGCTACGTTTTGTCGTATTGTATAAATGAAATTTGTATTTAAGTTATGTACCATGTATTTGACGACTCATAATGAGTGATGTATACCTATTTTGGGGGTGTCACAAAATATATATACAAAAGATCTATAAGACATACATGAAATTGAATAAAAACTGAGAATTCATACTACATTCATGGCCATGAGGACGAAGAAGGTACCAATGTTTGCGGACTAGGCAATTGGGGGATGTGGCTTTATATAGGGAGCCAATGGTCTTCATAAATTAAGGGCCATCCATCGTCTTGAGAGCTCCAACAATAATCGGAGGAGGAGGATGAAGACATTTATTAGGATGTACGGAATCCGTAAATATTTGAATGAGAACTATTGATATAACTCCATAGTCCCTCATCGAAAGATATGAGAATTTTTTAACTAATAGTACCTTAAGTCATGCATCTAGTCTATTTGATTTGATTTGGACTTGAGATTTGACCGAAATTTATTTCGTACTAATAATAACTTGAACTAAAATGACCCAAGAAATACTATTGAATAAGTGGTTTAAGCTATTTGATTCGGGTTGTTTGGAGATGTTGATTCAGTTAGATAGAAGGGAAAATTTGATGGTTATAGGCTTATAGCTAATGAAAATGGATATGGTTATGACCAAGACGAAAAAGGACCGACCCGAACGAAAACTGGCATGACGAAAAGCTATATTGGAGTTAGGGGTGATCATGGTGCGGTTTAAAGCTCAAACCGTGCACAAAACCGCTTAGGTGCAGTTTGAAAAAGTTAAAATCGCACATGAAACCGTTTGTGATTGGTGCAGTGCGGTTTTGAACTGTACGGTTTGGTTTCATTTTGTGCGCTTTCGGTTCCAAAACCAATTGAAATAACAAACCCGTAAAATAGTTAGTAAAATCATTCACGCAAACATATTACGCAGTGAACACAATCATGGAGCTAATTTAGCAAAATAGTTCTAGACATCAACAATTATATGATTGATTAATACTATGTTATCACATTTGATTTAGTAAATATCAAGCCACTCTTGATTTGCAAACATAATTGATACTATTTATTCTTCATTTAACCCTGCAATATATGTCTTCTAAAATAAAATGAGGAGAATATTTTATAGTAGAAAAATTATAGATACTTGTAGCAAATTTGAGAAAACATCATCATTTGGTGCGATTTTGGTTTTATGCGTGCGATTTTGACTAGTAACCAAACTGAAACAGTAAATTTAGTTTTTCAACCCATCTAAAACCGTCACATACGCCAAAACCGTTGGTGCGATTTTAATTGGTACGATTTATGCAATTTTTGGTGCGATTTTGATTTTAATTTGGCTCTTTGCTCAGCCTTAATTGGAGTTTTATATTCAATTTTATTTATTCTTTAGTTGATGATTTGTACCTAATTAGGCACCAACGACCAGGGGCATGTTGGTGATTTGGTAAAAAAAAAGGTTGAAAATGTGAAACTGAAATTGATTTTAAATATGAATAAAATTTCTATTAAACAATCTCTCTCTCCTACCCAGAAACCATTTCCTGAATTAAGTAGTGATAATCTTCAAGGGAAAATGGAGAGAGAAAGCATGGAAGAAGGACTAATTAAGATACTCAGAAGAAACATTAATGGTGATGATGAGAAAGATCCGGCCTCCTCTGTCACCACACTTCTTGTTCTCAGCACCTTCGTTGCTGTTTCTGGTTCTTTCTCTTATGGGTGTGCTGTAAGTAATTATAATTTAGCTTTATTGGATTATATACTTCTGAAGTTATTTAGCTTTTTTTAGTTTTAAATTAATTCTGGGAATCATCAATTCCTTGAATATCTAATTATATACAAAATGTAGAATGAATGAGTTAATTGGGCTTTCAGTAAAAATAATAATTTATAATAACTTTAAAGTGAATAATTAATAATAAATATTTTTTTTTTTAAATTTGCAGACTGGGTTTTCATCTCCTGCTGAGGCTGGAATTTTGGAAGACTTGGGTCTTTCTACTGCACAGGTATGTATAATCAATACTTTCTTTGGATTTATTTTCTTTTTTCTGTTAGATAATGTAATTTGGATGTAGATAAAATTACCGAAAAAGATTTATGTTGTGACTAAAAGATCTCTATTTTGCGAGTAGACACATAAATCAATTACCTAGTGTTTGTATTAATTTATAGATTATGCCATTGTGCCTACTCGCAACAGTTTTTGTTGCAATTGTAGAAGGACTCTAAAATTACTTATTGTAGCATTTGCATTACTGGTTTTCAACTGTTCATCTTGATTCTTGAAATGATTCTGTTATACTGGGACAATATTAATTGACTGTTTGTGATATGACTTAGTCATGTTAGTGGGCTAAATTGATATTCATCCAATTGAAGTCTCAATGGTTCTCTCAAAGAAAGCTCTATAAGGGAACTTAAATAATAGACAGCCTCTTGTGGCGTCAAGTCCCTACCATGAGATTGAGTTTCAGCTGACCCTGATCCCACTATTTCCGAAGTCCAAAATACTTCAGAAACATTCATGGGAAAACAAACCTCGCTGAAATTGCCCAAACCAATGTTACTTGGAAATTGGAATGCGGTTTGTTCGGTTTGTGGAACCGATATGAGTACATGGTATGCTACATATATGGTAGATTTTTTTTGAGTCTTTACTGTTATGAATTCACAATCTAAATGCAATACCAATGTCCATTTCGATAGGTCAATAATAGTATCTGTAACTCTGGGCTAAACTGTACTGACTAGGGAGGATTGTGAACCAGTGGGCAATTGGTCTTTGGAGGAATCCAAGACACAAAACTAACAATTCTGCACCTTGACTCGATTCATCATTAAGTTTTCCCAAAACTGAAATCTCTGTATATCTTCTCAACCAAAATAGCCAAACAGACCTATTAAGCGCCGCTAACCAACCAACATCACCCCGTGGCCTGTTCTAGAATAGGGGGAAGTGTGCATTAATTAGTACGGAAAAAATCGGGGGAAGGACAAAGGAAAGAGGACATCCAAAAGAAAGAAGACCAGGTGGAAAATGCTAGAGATTTATTGCCTAAGTTGAGTTCCTTGTTGCCGCAGGTGGCGGTTGGTCCTAGAAGCAAAGGTGAAGGCTCGAGGAGGTACTTTGAATCTATGGTAGAATGTAATATCCCAGGTTTCTCGGCCTGGTATCATGCATCTACGAGTCCGAGACCTTACCTTGTGACTAAGAAAAGAAGGGATAGCACTAGAAAGAAAGAATCCATCTTTTCCCTCCCCAAGCAATTATTGATGCAGAATGCATGTTCACCAAAGTTCCATCTCTAATTAGTACTGTTTGGACTGTTACTCAAACAATTCCTTATTTCTCTTGTGAAACCAAGCAAGAACTTCTGCATTCTCCATCCAATACTTGGCAAGAGACTCTATATGAGTTTTAACCTTTGTGTTTGTTGGTTTAACCTTGGTAACGGTATGCCCATCTATCTTACCAACATGAATAATTCGTCTCATTCAAGCGGATGTTTATAAAGCTTTTTTTCATCCCAAATCAACATTTTAGCAAACAAAAAGATAGAATTCAGTTGCATCTATATTGTAAGTGCAAATGTAACAACAAACGTGCAAAACCTGGGTAAAAATGCTAGCAAAGAAGGCATAATCTGCTTGCTAAAAGTCTGGGTAGCAGTGATATGGCATGAGCAGATATTACAGGCCTTGAAAGAGGCTGGCAAGCTGCAGGCCGGAGGTTGCAGGCTGAGGCCTTCGAATCAACTGTAAGTGGTGTGAAGAAGCCCTTACACAGACGCGTTTATGAAATGCTATGGTTAATTAGAGACTAAGATAGCGAGAATGTCACCAAGCAGTAGTTACATGCCCATAGGAGTCTTCTAACTGTTAGGTTTGTATATAGCATGATCATGCAATCAAATCACATAAAAGTAGCGGAAGCGCGATAAAACGAAATTGAAAATTTTGTATACAAACCATCACCATGATCATATTCTGTGCTTAATTATCAATCTAATAGAAAAGAGAAGAAGATCAGATTCATACCCTTGTAGAAACTAGCTTTCTCAGGTACGAGTTCACCTTCAATTCTTTTTCACGTTCAACTTGAATTCACTGGGTTTGATTCCTTCTTTTGATTAACGTTAACTATCCAAGTGTTTGGCCTCTAGAGGTGATCCACCAAGGAATAACAAATATTAAAGAAGATGGGTGTTTGGTAAAACCCCAGATTCTATCTCTATAGAATGTATGTACTCTCCCAACTTTTAGAATTATCAGTAACTTGTGTGTAACCCTAATCCATAATAAGACTTTTTTATTTATAGATGTAGGCAACCCTCCTAAGCCATTTAGGAATATGGTTTTATTTTAATTAATTAAACTCTTTTAATTAATTATGCTCCTAATCCAATTAGGAATATGCTAAAGTACTTTTATTAATTAATTCCCAAACTACTTTAGGAATTAAACTAATAATAATAATAAGACTCCTCTTATTAATTTATATTTAATATTTCTAAAATATTAAATAATAAATATTAAACTATTAATTTATTCTATCATCATATATTAAATTAAATACACTTAACTTATTATTACGATTATGTCATTTACTTCTTAAATAAATATTATTAATGATGTGACCCTTTAGGCTCTCCATATTAAACCAGTTGTGAATAAATTAATTAGAACAATTCTAATCTTATTTAAATAAATAAATTAAACTAATTAATTCATTTAAATAAATAACATTTATTCTACAATAAGGGTAAGCCCCTTAGCGATCAACGACTTTTCAGATAATATAAATTTCAACATTAATCATAAAAGAACCTTTGAGTAAATAGTTACCATACAATTCAATTTTTCCACCATACAATGTCCCAATTAAATATAAGACATGGAATTACTGTCAAGTCTTATTTTATTTAATTATATGTATTTCGATTCTCAAATGCATAACTCTTTTCTAATTTCATTCCACATTGGCCAAGACTTTCTGGGTTGTTATTTATCGAATCACATATGACATTCTCTTTTTTTACTAGAAGCGGTAGATTCTTTATTGATCATTCATTATCTCTATATATAACTTATTACATCCAAGCATACCCTTTGATATACCCTAAGGGTCTTAAGGGACATGTCAAAGTATAATTTATCATACACAAGATACTATGATCTCAAGTCTAATAAGGATCACTTGTACTACTATCACTAGAGGAATACCTATTGACAGACAAGTAAAACTCCATTAGGTATTCCTTATCGAGCCACGTTCAGTGAACTTATTCTCTAATAAGCACCTACATACTTGCTTTAGTGTCTCCGCACAAATGATTATGAGATCAATAATCCTTTTCCTAGGAGCAAGCAACGTATGTACCAATCTATCCAGATTCATTAATCCCCTTGTTAGTAATCCAACGATTGGGAACAATTTTAGTTTTAAGCTATCTAAGAATTTAGATCTCATTAGCATGATCATCATCATGATCATCATCATGATTCTAAAAGCATTGCTTAAAGCTATAGGTTTATCACATTTAATATAACAACACCATGTAGATAAAGTAAAAGATTTTAATTAAATAATTCTTTTATTAATAAATGAATAAGATTGTTACAAAGTATATGCTTTATCATATCAAATATGATTGACTTGTGTTATGCGATGGATATATGCATTTATGGGATGACTTAAAGCTTATTGCATCGAATTATCACTGCCCACCCCACCACGCGCTGCCACCATTGGCCCATCTCCTCATGTCCACCTGATACTTGGTACAAGACTTTGGTTAAGATATAAGGCTATAATTGTTTAAGTTGGCTGCGCCAAGGATTCTTACAATTTTCAGCCTCTGCAGTTTCAGCATAAGTTAGAAGACGGCTATTAGGGTGTGGGTTCTTTAATTACTACATAAGCAAGTAAAATACATGACTTAGCTTAGAGGTCTGGTTCATGACATGGTTTTGCAACAAGATACTAATGTTATATATTACTCCCTCCGTCCTCAAAATAATGAGCAAAGATACAATTATTTTTGTCTACAAAAGGATGATATAAAGTACATAAAATGAAGGGTAATTATGTCATTTAGTGGGGTCCATTAGTATAAAAAAATAAAATTATTCATCACTTTATGAATCTTGTGGGACCATTAAGGATAAATTTGGAACTTTATTTACTCTCTTTCCTCTACTTTTATTTTTCTTAATATGTATGAAATTTGTACTTTGCTCATTCTTTTGAGGATGGAGGGAGTATGTACTTGTGATAATACTTATATTTGACAAAAAAAAAAGTATAATACCTCCGTCTCATTTTATATTGCCACTTTAAATTGGCCATAGCTTAAGAAGATAAATTTTCACCGTTTTGTTCCACAATGTCCCCTCTTATTATATGGTGGAGTCCACAAGTTTTTCATTCTCATCTAGTGTAAGAGTAATAAGTCTATTCCTATCAAAAGAATTAGTTTTATAAATGTTACAAGAGTTTTAGGGTTTGACGTATTTTGAATAGGAAAAGAAGAAGAGAAAGAAGAATTTTTGTTGGGGGTTTGTGTTCCTGTTTTTTATGTTAAGAAACAATTATATAGGCCAAACATGTAAGTGTGAATGATCAGCAGAAAGCATTAAATGCTATGTGTAGCTATGTTACGTTGTTGATCTAGGTTCTGTTATTATCACCAACTTAACACGCCCTTTAAGTTTGAACATGAATATTTCTCATGCCTGTGTTGCATATGATAGGGGGTAACATTTTACTACTCCGACATTTAGCCAAGATGTCAACAAGTTGATTGCTTGACTTTACATAGGCCATTATTAAGTTTCCAATTTAAAGCTCATCCCAACATGCTTGGTCCTCTCATGTTATACTGGGTCATGAGCAATACTTAGGATAGCCTTGTTCATATAACAAATTGTGTCCATAATATGTAATAACCCATATTTTTTTAATAATTAAATATGAATTGATTTTATTTTTTACAATTGTATTTAAATTGGAAAAGGCAAGTGACTATTTTTTTCTTTTCTTCCTTGTTTTGTTTGGAAAGTTAAATTCTTTTAGTAGATAATTAAATAACTGATTAAATTAAAATTGAGGAAGACAATTCCTTTTGTTAAAGTCTTGTGGTAAAATCATTCGGAACAGGAAGCAACATGGGAGATGGAAGAGTCTATTCGAGCGAAATATCCGCAATTCTTTGAAAATTAGGTACGTTTATTTCATTTGATTTCGGGGATGAAATCCTTTTGAAGGGGGAGGTGATGTAATACCCAGTAAAACTATTAATAATAATAATAAATAAATAAAATAAGATTATATATATATTTAAATATATTAATTGGACTTTTTCCTTTTATTTGGGGCAAAGTGGTCATTTACTTTATGTGGGCTAATAAGTATTAATAAGTGATGAATAAATTAATTTGATTAAATTGAACCTTAAAATTAATTGGGTTTAATTTTTATATGGGTAATATTAAATCTATTCAAATTTGGAAAAGTAATAAAATATATTAATGTATATATATATATATATATATATATATATATATATATATATATAAACTATTGAAACCCTATACATTGTACGCTTTTTTATTGTTCTGATAAAAAAAAGAGAAAGAAAGAAGAGGCTGCCGCCGCTTAACCTAGATAGGGGAAACGACTATGGCGTATTTGTATCATGAAAGTAAGTAATTGGTTGTTTTCAATGTATAAATCATGTGTGGTTTATTCATTTATTAATAACATAAAAGAGTTATTAACGTGGGTAGTACTATGATATATTGGTATTAATAGTAAAATATATATATATATATATATATATATATATGACTTACAACATGTTTGATTGATTTGAAGTAGGGAGTACTGTATAGCTTACACACACACACACACACACACACACACACACATATATATATATATATATTTAGTCATGTGCACCTAGCCTTGTTGGAACGAAATTGATTTAATTCTATATATATAATAGAATGGTTCATTGAATGAACCTGACATATGTCATTGAATGTTGCAGGAAGGAATTTGAAGGAAAAAAAAAGAAGAAAAGTTACATCTTGGAGGCTAGAAGTTTATATAAAATAAAATAAAATTTGTATAATAACATATGTTGGCCATATAACTTAATTAACAACATTTAACTGGAGTAAATACTTTTGTCCAATAATAAGTGACTTGTAAATATCATAAATATAATAATATGTTAAAGCTTAATGATTAACAGAATTATATAAGTTAATGACTAGTAAATGTAAGGTTTTGATTTTATTAAACTTATAACTAATTAATTTATTTTTTTAATTAGTTCGGACGGAGGGAGTCTAAACGAGTCATATTTGGAATATGTTTTGGGTATTACATTGCTTAATCCAAGTACGGATTACTTACTCATTCAGCGATACTTTTTAATTTTAGTTTGTTCGTTTTGCTTCTCGTTTTGATTTCGAATATTGTCTCGATACCTTGATATTTGTGAAGTTCATATGATAGTTTATTTTGATCTTTAGAATATCATAACTTGTACTCTTTGAACTCGTTTATTATGTTTAATATTTATTTCGATTTTTCGTAGTGATGTACATGTTAGTATATTTTTGCAGACTTGTGTTGATGATTCGTTCGATTTAATATGTACACACGTTAGAACCCCTTTGTGTTGATATTGTGTCGCATGTGTTGTGAGACGGTATTTTTGTTAGAATATACCGTAGAGTATACCTGAGCTATAACCTCCTGTGGGAGTACCACAGGCATGTCGTCTTGGCACGAGAGGCATGACACTTTCCGTGGCAGTGTGATTAGTCCGCGGCGTCTCCGTTTGGGCTCCGGAGGAAGTGGGCCATTTGGTGTTTTGTTGTGGAAGGCGTATGGGTTAACCCTAATTTTTTGTTTTGCGGATTTGTGATGTTGTGCCAAACACACCTATCCGATTTGCATACATTTGGATTCGCGGTCCAATGCGTGATTTGCCTGTGTCATTATTTTGGTTGCCTGTGTGGCATTGTTGACTTGCCTGTGTAGCAATATATATTTCTGAGCTCACTCGGTATGAAATAACACTCGGTCATTTGATTCAGCCTATTATTTCATTGTATTAGTTTTGTTTATTTCTGTTCAGTTTAATTAATTGAGTTAATTACTTCACTTCATTCTTTACTCTTCTGTTTGTTTCGTTAAATCTGTTGATTTCAGATATATTCTATTCAGACTTTGGATATCATATTTTCGTCGGTCTTTAAGCTTGAGGCTTTGTTAAGTATGTTGCTTCAGTTGATTTCGTATTTCAGTTATACATTTTTGTATTATCTATATCCGTACTGGGCAATTGGCTCATGCTGTGTCTTTCTTCCGGCAGGTTCGCAGGGGTGATTCAGGACTAGTGTGATGAGAGTGTTGCCTTTGACCATCTATGTTGTTTCGATTATTTTGACTCTGTTTGGAAAATTGTATTTAGTACTTTATTAATGGATCACCACTATTAATATTTTGAAGTTATCAGTGCTCTGTTTACTTATTTTGAAGTTTGTTGTGCTTTGCGCGTGACTTCCCTTTCCTTTTCGGGAAGGGGATGTTACATAATAGGTCACACAAACCAAGGGTCGTCATATTCTTATAGTCCGCCTCAGATAACTATGGCTCTTAAACTTGTGGGTATAAGAATACTTATATGGAAAACCAAAGACTTGGGACCAAGTAGAATTTGGAGACAAGTAAATGTTATATGGACTCCTCAGTCTTCACTTTGTCCTGAGGTACCCATGTCTAGGGGTGTTCAAAAAATTCGGGTTTTTCGGTTTTTTACCGAACCAGTTGATACTTGAACCCAATGATGCTGCGGTTTTTTTAAATCTTGGTTTTTTTGCATCTTTTTTTTTGCTTTTTTACACTTTTTGGTACCGATAACGGTAATGAACTTTTTGAATTCGGTAAAAACCGAAATACCGAAAAACCAAAATTTAATAATATAATAATTAATAATTAATGTTTTGTAGTTTTATATATTAAATATTTTTTTTATATATTAATAATTTATATATAATAGTAGTTTTATTAATTTTTTTATATATATTAATAATGTTTTGTAGTTTTATTTTATATATTAATTATTATTAATAGTTAATGATTTGTTAGTTTTAAAAAAAATGTTAATATATATAAAAAAATTATTTAATTATTATTAATTATATATATTAATATCTTGGTATAACCGAAAAATCGAATCGGAAAAACCAAAGATTTATTTTGTAATTTAACCCAGCACCGTTTTTGCTTTTACTTTTTCTTGTAATTTCGATCGGTACTGTGTTCGGTATTTTCGATGCATTCTGTTCGATTTTTTACCGTCCGGTACCGATTCGATTTTTTACCGATGAGCACCTCTACCCATGTCTAATACTCGACACTTAGACAAGGGTATGACTCATAGACACTTCATTTTAGTGTAAAAAATTGACAAAATTGAGTAGTACACATGTCGGACTCTTTAAAGTACACTTGTATGTTCGAATACTCCACTTCCACGTAACTTAGAACTTAGCGACCAAGTTGACTTTAAAGGCTCGGGCTTCTCTTTAGACTTATAACACAATCATCTTTAAGCCCAAACCTGAAAGCTATTCCTAGAAGCC
Source organism: Panax ginseng (assembly GCA_020205605.1). NCBI lineage: Eukaryota > Viridiplantae > Streptophyta > Magnoliopsida > Apiales > Araliaceae > Panax > Panax ginseng. Next base: position 17,364,849 of record CM035142.1, on the reverse strand, counting down.
TTGTGCTACAACTTAAAAGACAAATTACTAGAATACGCTCAACACATAATCATCTCCAATTTCCAATTATTCTAAAACTTTAACAGTAGAATTTAAATTGACTCAAAAATTGACTATGCATAATTAGTGAAGAATTTCACCTCTAACTTGCAGTTCGCATTACTTTTGGGGCTATGGTAGAGGAAACAATAAGGCATTCTGGTGTTTATAGTTTTGGTGGAGTATAAGTCAAGGAGGATTTTTGTGCTGATTGACTTGGATTCAACAAGGTGTAACCACTGGATGCCTGCAGGCGTCTGCGTTGTGGTGGCAGCTTCGATCTCTTTTGAACTTTAGGTTCCTAATTCTGTTGTCAACGATTGGTACTTATGGTTGAGCAGGCATAGTGGAAGATGATTCACATACTGACCCAAAGTGGAATAAGTTGTCATTTCTCAATATAGTACTCCTTCCGTTCCAAAATATAAGACAATTATAGACTTTTTGAAGTCAATTCAAGCATTTTGAGAGTCAAATTTAATATAGGTTTATGTAATTTTAGTCAATGTAATGATAAATTATTTAAACTATATAAAAGGAACTAATTATAAGATTTTATTGTTTTGTAATCGTATCAATTTTAAGTTTGAAAATATCTCAAATTGACTTTCAAAAAAATCAGTAATGATTTTATAATTTGGGACTGAGGGAGTATTATAAGACTTCTTAGGATGGTCTGATAGTAATTAAAAAAAGTTAAAAAGAAAAAAGAAGAGAAAAAGAGGCATTGGCTTAGGATCTGAGAGAGAAAGGTAGAGACACCTTTAAGCTCGGTAAATTGATGTCCATGCGAGACTTTGATCATTTCTTTGTCTATGTGCGTAGGACAAAAAAAGGAACCAAGTAAATCGTTTGTTCACTTTCTCTTATAGACTTATCTTGTTGGATTTGTTTGCTATAATTGTCCTTTATTTTCATTTTGCCTAATCTAATCCTATCCTGCGGAATAGTAATGGAACACCGATTTTTCTATCAGTAAATCCAATGAGTTTACATTTGTTTGTTTGCAGTACTCAGTTTTTGGTTCAATGTTGACTCTTGGAAGCATGTTGGGTGCAATTGTAAGTGGAAAACTAGCAGATCTCCTTGGCAGGAAACGCGTAAGTGAAACCCTTCTTTCATCTCAGGGCCCGTGTAAAATCTTTATTTAAAGATTACGTCAACTACTCAACTCTAACTGCGCTTAATCTGGGGTATATACTTGTGTTTCAGACAATGTGGTTCCTTGAAATATTCTTCCTCATAGGGTGGCTCGCAATCATTTTCGCAAAGGTGTCTTTCCTATCCAAGTTTGCTTCATTTATTAGGAACTGCTCTTTCTTCTAAATAATTTTGTGCTTCTCTTGATTATCAGAGGTCAAGAACTAATCATGCTTTAAATATATCTGTATCAAATATGTTTATCAAAAGAACTGGGACACAGAGTGACCAGGTTGCAACTTCATATAAGGGAATGTACAGTAATCCCATTGGAAGAAATCTAACTCGTTATATTCATATATTGGTTAATTTTCTGAACAAACATTTAATGGTTTATCGTTCACCAAGTTTAATTTTTAACATGGCTTATGCTAAATAGATTTGATTGTCATAGTAGCATTTTTTGTTTCTTTAGAGAGGCTCCTGAAAGATACACGACTGCAATGAGCTAAAATTCCTTAGAGCCAAAACAGAAAAAAGGAAAATATAAAATGGAGAAGCGGAAGAATGAAAGTCACTGTCAAATCAAATTAATGGATTTATTGAGTGTTTTATCCTTGTTGAAAGGGTGCTTGGTGGCTTCACCTCGGAAGATTGTCAATGGGATTCGCAACTGGGATTCAAACTTACGTGGTAACAGTAGCAATTTTTCATCGTTTAATTTACTTATCCATCTAATTGTAATTGAACTTACATTAATTTGCATTGCCGCACAGTCACCAGTATATGTTGCTGAAATCACACCCAAGGCTATCCGGGGAGGATTTATTGCCGCAATTCAGGTACACAAAACGTTAAAAGATTTTTATTGAACAAGAAACTGTTCTCTTACATGTTTATATACTACAAATTCTAGTTAATTGGTAAAGCAAGAATTGTATTTTGTGTAGAAGTATCAAATCTTTGTTACATGCCCTCATTGTGTCTACAGTTGATGGTATGTGGTGGTGTGTCATTGATGTTTTTCATTGGAAATGTCATTGAATGGCGCAGCTTGGCTCTAATAGGTAACCACTTTAGTTTAGTAATGTCTGATATGGTCTGAAGGTTGTTTGGTTTCAAATGCTTGAAATTCGTATGTTTCCAGGAGCTTTACCATGTCTTGTACAGGTGTTGGGGTTACTTTTCATGCCAGAGTCACCAAGATGGTTGGTGAGTTCTAATGAAATCTTTTTTATTTTTTTAATAGTTTTTTTAGAGTTAATCAAACAAAGAACTACATCATGAGAACAAACACGATACCTAGAGAGAATAGGCATTATGTTTTTGATGTTCTCGTGGAGGATTCACAATCCTAAGTGAAAAATATGGAAATAAAACTAATGAAATACAAGATTTCAAATTTCCAGTTCTTTTGTTTGTAATAAGGAAAAAGGTTTGCTAATTGGGAATGCTCAAATATAAATTTTGTCTAACCCACTGCTATACATATTTTATTATCGTTGATTTGACTTTGTTAATGCACCTTTAAAGAGTAACATACCAAAAGTAAAATAGAGAAAATAAAACTAAAAGAGCACACATAAAAAAATAAAAAGAAAAGGAAAAGAAAAAGAAAAAGAACATCCATAGAAATGCTCTATTGATGATATTTTGATTGTTCCAAGTATTCAACATTAAGAGAGATGAAAAAGAACATCTATTTGAGTGATCTGCTGATATATTTGCAATCATTCACAGGCGAAGGTCGGTCGAGAAAAAGAGTTAGAAGCAACTCTACAACGCCTTAGGGGTGAAACTACTGATGTTGCACAAGAAGCAACTGAGATCAGAGTAACTTTTCAACTTCCAACGTAGTCAAACTGTAACCGATTTTCCTTAAAGATTATGAGGAGATGAAGTTTTTCTTGTCTATTAGGATTCTACAGAAACTTTTCATCAGCTCTCAACATCTACATACGTGGAAATGTTCGAGAGAAAATATGCTCGTTCCCTCATTGTAAGCAATAGAAATGTTCTCAGTTCTAGTTGTAAACTTTTCATGACTTTTTTAACATTCACGTCAATAGGTTGGAATTGGTTTAATGATACTAATTGCATTTGGTGGAGGCCTGGGGATTGTGTTTTATGCAAGTACAATTTTCAAAGCAGCAGGTAAACAAAGAAAAAGAAAGGGTCCAATCATAAATGTATCAAAGAATTAGAAAATAATGCAAACTTTGAGAAAATGAATATCTGATGTATAGATTATAACAGGTTGTTCAGTTAGCCTTGGGACTACAGCAATGGCAGTAATTCAGGTTCTTGCAATTTTTGATTTCATTTGAATGCTGAATTTTCATTCGAACATATTTTAGTAATTCAGATGTTCTTTTGCAGATACCCTTTTGTTTTCTTGGTGTACTCTTAATGGATAAATCAGGACGGCGTCCACTTCTAATGGTTAGAAAATGAAGCATTTTTTCTTGAGTTTGGATGTAATTGAAAGATGAACCAATACCAGGGACTTTGCAGGTTTCTTTGGTAGGGGCATTTTTCGGAAACTTTCTTGTTGGATTGGCATTCCTATTTCAGGTTTGTTTTGAAACACTTCCTCCGTACTTCTACATTTCATATTATTGGTTATTTCAGAAGTTATCACTTCAGTTCACAATGGGCAGGATCTTCATCAATGGAAGGAGCTGACATCCACATTAGTGCTCATTGGCATGCTGGTAATATAATTTGATAGCAATACAATTAGTTTATTACCCTTTCGATATGGTATTCGTTAACTACCAAAAATTAGAGTTATCTATATGATGATCTGTAACTTTTTTTTTTTGGTTTTCTTTTTTGATATCTTGTGTCATCAATCTATATTGAAAAAAGTATCTGATATCAGAATATCTGAGGTACTACAACCTACTTGCATCAGCAAACTCTGATTAGAAATAGTACAATAAAATTTTGAATTGAAGTGAAATGACAAAACTAGCTAATTCATTCGTATTCAATTCATCATGGTTATGTCCTGTTTTGTTGTTGATTTTGAAATTTATACAAGTGTTTCCATATTTGTAATGTCTTAGTTGGTTTAGGAAAGACGTTTCTTCATTGAGTTTGGATATCCTTCACTTAGTAGGAAAGGGTTCTTTTACTTCTATGAAAGCAAATTTGTAATTTACAACTAAATAAAGTTGATTAATAATAATTCTCATTTTACTTGTCAAAATATCACGATGATCATACAATTCTCAAAATGTTGTTTCCTTTAAAAGACGAGACTCTTTTAAAATTCTTCTAGGTGAGGCCAAGGAATATTATTGACTCGACGTATTATGCTTATTATTTCCTCAATCTATTATATGCTTCTTCTGAGAAAATTTACATTTTTTTTCTATATTTAATCATGTAATCGGATACTACCAGGTATATCTTTCATGCTATGCAATGGGCTTGGCTGGTATACCATGGATTATAATGGCTGAGGTAAGTGTTACCGTAATCACTTGGCCTAAAACTTGTTTTTTCTGTTCATATTTCAAAATTCAAACCAATGCCTAACATAACAAGACTGGTTTAGCTCAAAATATAATCTTTCACCCTGTTTTAGATATTTCCACTAAACATAAAGGGCTCTGCTGGAAGTGTTGCTTCGTTTATCGCCATGTTCTGTTCCTGGATTGTAACCTATACTTTTAACTTCTTATTCCAATGGAGCTCGGCAGGTAAATTGCTCTAATGTGGATCAGTTTTGCATTTGTGTCGATTTATTTCTCAGTTTTTCTTCTAACACATATACTACTACAGGAGTATTCTTCATATTTGCAATTATTAGCGTGTCTACAATTTTCTTCACCTCAAAGCTGGTTCCAGAGACGAAAGGAAGAACTTTAGAAGAGATAGAAGCGTCCATATTAATTTAATTAGATATAGTTTTACAAAAAGTGCGGGTGAGATACATGAATATCGATTATATTCTTTCTCATGCTTTCTTCATGTCTAAATTTAAAGAGTTTGCAGATGAGATCTTAGCCTAGTGGTTAAAATTAATGTACTGTGACATTTGAGTTTCATGTTCGAAGTGAGTTTATTTGTTTCTTTATCTGAAGTGTGTTTCTTCCTTTGAATTGTGTTTCTTCCTCTATGTGATGTTTGTTTGAGTTTATTTTTTTCCTCTTGTACAAAGGTTTAATTGGTTCTTGATAGTGTAATAGTGAAGGGTGTACTTCCCAAAAAGTGGGACTTTTATTTATTTATTGTTTAGGAAAATTTAGTAGTTTAATTAATTTGTGGTCCATTTATATTTTATTGGTTTATTTAGCTATTTATATTAGGATTTTATTAATTATTTTATTTTATTTTATTTTCCTTTTCTTAAAATATAGTAAATTTTTAATAATTTTAAATATATTATACAAGAATAATAATACTCCCTTCGTCTCAGGATAAAAGTCCGGGTGGACTTTTCACGTATATTAAGAAGAGGAATAAAATGATAAAATTGTCCATAATAATATCATTAAATATGGAGAGAGAATTAGAATAAGAAAAGTATGAGATATTTAATGCTACGAGCATAATAGGAAAAAATGTGTAAAAGTTTGGTTATTAAAAGAAAGAGGACATTTAACATGGGACAATCCAAAATAGTAATAAAGACTTTTATCCTGGGACGGAGGGAGTATTAAGAACAATGATTAGTGAAAAGAGGGAGTATTCTCCTTGTATTTTCATGTGTCTCTCCCTTTCTCTTTACAATACTATTATTTATAGATATATGAACATCAATACTTAGAGGTTTTGAAACTCATTCAAAACTCAAAGGTCATGAGTTTCAAAACTTAAGAGACATGAGAGTTTCAAAATCATTACAATTAAATATAGGAAGAATGAATCTAGACATTCATATATATTATAATTTTATAACACTCCTCCTTGGATGTCTATTGTGTAGCAATACGCATTGAAAGCTCCCCCTCATGAATGTATCCTTGAGTCATTTAGCTGTCGCAATCCAATATTGCGACGCAATTAGGACTGAGCAAAAAACGGGTATAACCGAATAACCGAACTAATTTAACCGAAATTTCTTAATAACTCGGATATTTTTTACAATTCGATTTTATCTGAATTTTTTTTCGGTTTACGGTTATTGGTTCGGATTTTATTTTTGTATTATTCGGTATAACCGAATACCGAATAACTTGTTAAATAAATTAAGCCTTATCTTAATAACTATTTTCTCTCGATCTCTTCATCTCTATCTTTCTCTCGTATCTCAGAGTCTCAACCCAGATCTAATCTAACAGAAGTCAGATCTCAATTTCTCATCTCCCATATTAGACCGACTCCGACTAGATCTCCATCTCCATTCTCCCTCCTATTCATTTATTCCTTATCTCACAAAGTAAAACCTATTTTCCCGATCTCAAACTTTCCGGCAAATCAAACGGAAACAATGGCCATATCTCTCTACCTAAAACTTCGATCTTCAACCTCCTCAACACTACTCATGCCAAAAAAACATCATCTCCTCCTTCAATCAAATGGGTGCCATCATCTATCAGCCACTTTTCTCCCTCCATAACCTTCCGCTTTAATGTAATCAAATCGGGGAAGGAACCCAATCAAATTGATATGGTGAAGATCCGATTATTCGGTGAAGCTCGTCATTTGTCCGTCACTTTGCTTTTCGTTTGCTTATTACGTGGTTCTTTGCCATCGTTGCTCGATGGTCGATGATGGGGTTTTGAGTAATGAAAGTTAAGACTTAAGACCCACTTGGTTTTATTGATCCCCACGCGGCGCCTAGCTTATTACTATTGTTGGGCTTTTCATGTAAATTAAGTTTTATTCGCTTTTATCGATCCCTACGTGACAAACTTTTATTGTTATTGTTGGAAATTTGAAGTTTTATTTGGCTAGTGGGCTTCTTCTTTCAAATTTGATTATTACCCGAATTACCGAATTGTAAATTCGATAATTCGGTATTTGGTTACTTATGAATTTCGGTTAGTGTTTCGGATAGTAAAATTATCAATAATTCGGTATTCGGTTATAACCGGATAGTCTATTCAGTTCGGTTATAACCGAATGATCACCCCTAGACGCAATCCTTCAAACGTTGCAGTTGGTAATGCTTTGGTGAACAAATCTCCTAGATTATCTTTTGAGCGAATTTGCTGAACATCAATGTCACCACAACTTTTCAAGGTCATGTGTGAAAAAGAATTTAGGTGAGATGTTCTTTGTTCTATCTCCTTTGATGCATCCTCCTTTTAATTGAGTTATACATACAGCATTGTCTTCATACAGAATGGTTGGAGTTCCTTTGTTGAAGGATAAACTGTATGTTTCACTAATATGTTGAGTCATTGATCTCAACCATACACATTCTCGACTTGCTTCATGGATTGCAAGTATTTCAGCATGATTAGATGAAGTGGCAACTAATGTTTGCTTTGTAGATCTCCATGATATAGCAGTATTACCATAAATGATCTTTATGTGGAATCATCATATCCAACTAATTGTGGTATTAATCCATTTGGATAAAATAATCCAAAATCAATAGTCCCACGAAGATATTGAAAAATAAGTTTACTTCTATTCCAATGCCTCTCAGTAGGTGCATAACTATATCTTACTAGTAAGTTAACTACAAATGTTATATCAGGTCATGTGAAATTTGCAAGATACATCAAAGCACCAATTACATTAAGATTTAGTACTTCAAGACCAAAACACCAATTTCACGATGATATGGTACTTTATGACCAAAAGTTTCTTCATCATTTTCTTGTGGTTTAAACGGATCTTTCTTGATATCAAGTGACCAACCCATCATTGGAGTACTCAAAGGATTAACATTATCCATGTAAAGTTACTTCAGGATTTTTTTTGTTGTTGATTGATGAACAAGAATTCCATAGTTCAATTTGTAGGCCAAGACAAAAATTTGTCTTACCAATATCTTTCATCTCAAATTTGTTATTTTCGTCGACTCTTCTAGAGCAAGATCTTTCATCAATAAATATAGTAATAATAGCAAATCCATATTATGATCTTTTGATAAAAATGCACAAATTAGATTATTCTCAAATTCTTCTTTCAAAAGATATCCACTCAGGCGATTATACCACAATATGCATCTGGATTGCTTTAACCCATATAAGAATCTTTGTAGCTTGATAGAATACATACTTCGAGATATAGAATTTATGCTTCAGGCATTTTATATCCTTCAGGAATTTTCATGTAGATATAACTATCTAATGATTGTAGACACTCAAAATTTTGCATTCCTGTTACTAACCTTACAGGAGAGCAAAAGATAACCCTGGAAGTCAAATAAGCTCAATCCTGGAGACAACCCCGAGATACTCAATTTTCAATCTCGGAGACAACCCCGAGATACTCAGTTGCAATCCTGGAGACAACCCCGGGAGATTCAATTCCAACCTCGGAGATAACCCCGAGGGATGCGCTTCGATTCGGGAAAACCCAAGAAGTCGGGCCAACCTCGGAGACAACCTCGAGGCACTCAATTCCAACCCTAGAGATAACCCCGGGAGGTCAGGCACACCTCAGAGACAACCCTGAGGACATTCAAAGACTCACACACCAAATCTCGAGATAACCTCGAAAGAACGATCGCTACATCAGCCCAGAGCCGGAGATAACCTCGAGCAACGACTGCTACATCATTTTGCCACCTCAATACTAAATTCACTTCGTCTCAACATCATTTCAACCCACGTTTCATACTGAAGTGTCCCACAAGAACCATAGCTCAAAATCCCGAGTGACTACTACACAAGACAACATACTGGATAAAATTTGGACTGGAAGATCTGGTCATGGACCCATCTTCCCGGCTTCGTACAACCTCTTATCCTATGTCATTGTGTAGCTCTCGACAACAGCATTCCGGAAAGGTATAACACGCCTCAATCGGATGCCCGGATTGAAAGATATGAACGTTCGAATGACAACGTTACTGCACGAAGTGCATGTGTCACACAGAGACAAGCATGGAACGCGCACATGCCGAGAACCCTACCGGAGATCATGACACATCGCAAAGTTCTTGGCGCTATGCCGCAACGAAAGTACATCATGGGAACGCGTTGGCCGCTAAGGCGATCTTTGATTATCTTGATTTGTTTTATTTTAATTTTTAATTAAAAGGGTTGTAATTGGTTTTTAAACGATATCTGACTGGTGTCAGAGGAGGATTTATTTCAGAATTATTCAGTGTTACGTATTTTCATCTTAGAATTAGGGTTTACACTGGGGGAGAGATTCCAACGTAGAAGGATGCCGAAACTTTACTCTTCTACTCCTTCTTGGGATTTTCTACCAGTGTGGATATTTTATTAGTATTTTTGCTGGATTTATATGAGGAGTTGAACGTTAATAGTGGATGATATTCAGCAATTGGGTTTGATTGTTTCTATCTTTCATCTTTCAATTGCTTGCTTATTAGCCATGTTTATCTTTGATCCCATAATGGCTTTTGGTTCAGTCATGAACTAAACTCCATTATGGGATTCTAACGGATTTTAATATGTAGTTTGATTGCATGCTTGAATGCTCGATTGATTTACATATCATTTGGGATTTCTATCATGATTGTTTTGCATGTATGAATGCTTGATCACCATTCGTTTCAGTACTTGTATGGAATTGACAATGAACATGCAAGTATGGATTGTAATCATGATATCATGCGTATATGGGGCTATTTTATATGGCTTGTGTATTTCATGAATCAGATAGACATATACTGTTTCACTGTATGAATTAGAATAAGGGCTTGTACTTAAATTCAATATGGTTGCAATTTCACATAGACATATAGTGATTTTGGTTATATTGATGATTACATAGAGTCTATCGTTTGTGGATGCTGTGTAAGTAGGTCATAGTGCATTGAAAAATGGCTATGACTCTTTTAGTGCTCTTGGCTACTTTCCTATGATATGTGAATAAGTCTTACATGATAGTGGTGATTAAATGAAGTATTAAATGAAGTTAGGATCTCATTACTTTCAGATTTGATTTATTACATCTTATTTATTGTTTTAGTTGTTATTTGCGATTAGAGTAACAAACCAATCATATTCATTAGTTTGAGCATATAAATATAGTGATTTAGTTGATGCATAGTAATTTTAATTAAACAACTTTCCCTGTGGATCGATACTTTACTTGCTCTGTATTACTTGTTGACGCATGTATGCTTGCATAAGTTAGAGCTCTTTTGTTTGAACTAAAAAAGAGGCAACAAGTTTTTGGCGCCGTTGCCGGGGAAAGGCGTTTAAATTATTATTATTATTAGTTTTAAGCTATATTGTATGACTTAGACAAATCCATTCTGATCTCATTTCCATTTTTGTTTTTTGTTCTCCAGAACTTGATAAATTTTTATAAAGACGCTGATCATCCAACCCCACTTAACACCTATTCGTGATAACATAAACGGGAGAGGTTGGAAAGTGAGTGTTCAGAGAAATTTACAAGCTTGAAGTTAGAAAGTACCACACATTAATACGGCGCAAAGAGAGGTAAGGAGGAGAAGAAAGAGAGGAGCATAGGGCTCAAGGAATATTCCATGCCCAATACCAATGGATTACGATCTAGCATCGCTGCATCAAATGATAAGCAGCCAATCGCTCGAGAAAAAAAAAAGGCACTATTCAGATGGTACAAAATTTAGTACAGTTTGGGGGTGCCGCTACAGACGATCCGAATGAACACCTGTTAAGTTTCATCGAAATTTGTGATACATTCAGATACAACGGTGTGACAGAGGATGCTATCAAACTTAGGCTATTCCCATTCTCATTGAGGGGTAAAGCAAGAAGTTGGCTTCATTCTTTGCCAGCAGGATCTATAACTACATGGGAGGACTTAGCACAGAAATTCTTAGCCAAGTTCTTCCCAATGGCTAAGACTGCAAAGATTAGGACATCTATTTCTCAGTTTGAGCAACAACAGGGCGAGTCCTTATATGAAGCATGGGAAAGATATAAAGAGATGCTGAGGAAGTGTCCACACCACGGAAAGCCAGATTGGATGGTGATCAACACATTTTATAATGGATTGGGATGACAGTCGAGACCGATTGTAGATGCAGCTGTAGGAGGGGCATTATGGGCAAAAAGCTATGAGGAAGCCTATAACCTTATCGAGACAATGACATCAAATGATTTTCTGAATCCTACATCTCGGATGCCACAGCCCAAGGTTGCAGGTGTGTTGGAAGTAGATGCTATCACGCAGTTGTCAGCACAGATGGCAACCATGGCGAAGAAAATAGATACATTAGCAGAAGGTAAAACGAAGACGGTTTCTTTCGTAAGTGAGATTTGTGCGGGGTCACACTCGACAGAGCAATGTGCTATCAGCTCGGAGTCGATACAATATGTGAGTAATTACAGAAAGACCAAGGTCAGTTTCCGAACACATACCACCCCAACAACCGAAATCATCCAAACTTTAGTTGGTCAAATAACCAAGGGAATCAGCAGAATTAGTTTCAATCAAATAATCAGTTTCAAACACAACCAGCGCAGCCACATTCTAATCCTAGACCACCTTTTCCGTCGGGATTTTCTTAACAACAACAACAGCACACTCCAGCTACACCTCAGCAAGAAAAGAAATCATAAATGGAGGAGATGATGATGAAATACATGGCAAATATAGAAGTTATGATCAAAAGCCAAGTAGTGGCTATTAAGAATCTGGAAACTTAGATGGGGCAGATGGCGAACATGCTTACAAACAGGCCCCAGGGTTCATTGCCAAGTAATACAGAAACAAATCCACGAAGAGACGGGAAGGAGCAGTGTCAAGCTATCACATTGGGATATGGGAAAAACACTGCAAACATTGCAAGTCGTGCGCCCATTCCCAATTTCACTGAGGAGGCCGCGCGAAGCAGAGCAGGTGACTGTTGAGGAAGAAAATCTGGAAAAGTCTGAGGTTCAGCAGGACGAGAAATATAAAGCAGGTTCAGAGGAGAAGCTTAAAAGTTCAGTACCGCCAATTCACCCTAAAGTTCCGTATCCACAAAGATTAAATAAGAACAGGGAAGATAAACAATTCAGCAAGTTTTTGAAGATATTTAAAAAGCTGCAAATCAATATACCTTTCGCCGAGGCATTGGAACAAATGCCAAGCTATGCAAAGTTCATTAAGGGTATACTGTCAAGGAAGAGGAGGTTAGACGAATTTGAGATAATAGCCTTGATGTAAGAATGCGCTGCGTTACTTTGCCAGGTTACCCGGTCGAAAGATCCGGGAAGTTTCACAATCCCGTACATAATCGGGAAGATGAAGTTTGAAAAGTGTTTATGTGATCTTGGGGCAAGCATAAATTTGATGCCCTTGTCAGTATTCAATCAGTTGGGATTAGGGGAGCCAAGGCCAACAAATATTGCGTTAAAGTTAGCTGACAGATCCATCACGTATCCACGGGGACTTGTTGAAGATGTCTTGGTGAGGGTGGACAAATTTATCTTTCTGACTGACTTCATCATTTTGGATTACGAGGAAGATAAAAGTATACCAATTATACTGGGGAGACCATTCTTAGCCACAGGTAGGACTTCGATAGATGTGCAAAAAGGGGAACTAACGATGCGTGTGCATGATCAGGAGGTGACCTTTAACGTCTTTAAAGCAATGAAGTTCCCAACAGATGAAGAAGAAGAATGCTTCCGGGTTGATTTGGTGAACCAGGTTCTAAATGATGAAGTATAGAGTAGAGTGGATTGTGAACCACTGAGAAGTATCATTGTTGAAAATTCAGATGTGGAGGATGAGGAATTAAATAAATTCGTTCAATATCTGGATACCACTCCACAGTATCGAACCGTTGCAGTATGTGATAAGTTTCCGGACAAGCATCTTAAAGTGAATGGCCAGAGATTGAAAAGTGATTATAGTGGTGAGGTGGACAGAAAGAAAGTCACCTCGATTCTATCTCCGACATGAGACTTAGAGACAGTCAAGCTAATTGACTATAACTTAGCGCTTGATGGGAGGCAACCCATTGTTCCCATCTCTACTTAATATTTATTCAGTCCAAGTTATTTGGTTTAGCTTATTTTCATTAATTGTTAGAATAGTACGAGTACCGTTATATGCTTATTCATCGTAGTCGAATCGCAGAAGAGCATGGTCGTGCATTGCATTGAAATTAGGGTGACAGAATAGACATTCATTTTTATTTAGTAAACCATGCTTTGATAAGGTCTTTTGATGTTATTGCAGGTGTATTGGAGAGCATGCATTTCTGTCTTGCAGATTCTAGAAAACTAAGAGCTAGAAGTGCAGATATCAGGGACGCGTGATCGCGCAAGAACAACTTCAAAGATTAACTCACGCTACCGCGATATGACCGCTGCACTTCATTTTGGTTTATCGCTACCAAATTTATTAAAACCTCATGCATACGCTGCCATGACATCGACGTGGAAAAATTTTCAGTTTAAAAACGTGATGGAGATAAGTGGGACTCTCATTTGCAATCAAAACAGAAGCGACATAACCACGTCTCTCCATCACTCACGTCTCTATCTCTCTATCAGTTATAAATTAAGGCCGTACATATCTCAATCACATATCCACGATCTCTTCCACGTTCTGCTCTACCCACTCTCATCAATGCACTATAAAACTAGGGTTTTAAGAGAAATTGTGCGACATCAGTGTGGAGGAAATCATAGCCTTTGCTAGCATTCATTTTCAGTCAAACCATCTCACTATCTTTATTAATTGCAAATGGGTCCCAAACGTGCTCGCTCTATTGCATCTTCTTCTTCATCTTCCTCGGGCAGTCAAGTGGCGGATATTGTGGATCACACCAAGTTTCTAAACTTGGAAGCTCAGCAAGAATATTACCGAATTGTGGCAAAAACATTCGTCAAGGAGCGCGGTTTCAAGTCGGAGGGGCAGGATGGTTAGTTGTGTGCCATGATTCCAAAAGAGAGGCTGGGGTGGACTGACTGCTACTCCAACGCCCATTCCGATGAGCATAGTCCGCGAGTTTTATGCCAATGTCAAGGTCACTATAAGTGGTATATCTATGGTTCGCTATATCGAGATGGATTACAGACCCCGTGCTATCCGATTAATTTTCAAAATTACTGATGCACCACCAAAAGGGGCTGCTAATTGGGTCACCGGTGCACATCTGGAGACAAACATGGAGTTGGTTATTGCGAAATTGTGCGTTCCCGGCACGAAATAGACCTACAAAGCACGACTCAACCCTGTATATTCCCAGATGCAGCCCTGAACCGCTATGCAAAGGCATGGAATCTGTTTATATGTGCCAAGCTCTTGCCTTCCTCTCATTAACACGAAATCACAGCTGAGAGGGCAATTATTCTATGGGGGCATAATCACCGGGAAATACATTGACGTTGGCCATCTCATCCATCGTAATATGTTATATATCGGGAGGCACCATTGGGAGCATAACACAAGCATCGATTAGTTGCTATGCTTTTGTGCTAATCGTGGATGCAACTATAACCGATAAAATTCGATTTTATTAAATTGATTTTATTAAATTAAATAATAATAGAATCCTATTCTATGTGTTATCGAGATGATTGTCATTGTATAACCTATTGATGTTAGAATATCGTAGTATTTGAGCTACGTGGATGAATTAAAGTGTTTGAATTTCCAAGACGAAAATAAAAGTTTTCCGAGAGATTTTTCGAAAAATACTATTCATCGGTATTTTCTCGGGATATATTTTTGAATTTCTGAGAAATATGTAATGATGGAATAACAAGGTAAGATAGATTATGTAATAAAAATCTAGTTATGGAAAATGTAATATTTCGCTTGCGAACTTAATTTATAAACATTAAGGAAGGCGAAGTAGTAATGAATAAGTAATAAGTGTATGATACTTGGTATTGTGCAAAGTAATGAAAACAAGTATAATACAAAGTATTATACGAAGTTTGTATGAAGGATGAAATATCGTATATAAATTCTATATGAATTGAATACTAAAAATAATACATAAACTATAGGTATTAAGTAATGTTAATGGACTTGGAAGATTGGTTAACAATTATATTCAAGTCCAAGTAGATTAAAGGGTGAGGCCCAATTAATGGTTAAACAAGTTAAGGTTTATTAATGCAAAGCCCAAAGGATGATTTAATGTAAGCCCAAGATAAATCCATGAGTTGTATGACCCATGGGGCAAACCATATTAATAATATGTTATATTGACCAAGTTAGTGGTGACCAAGACTTAGGAGTAATGACCAAGACTTTGAAGTAATGGCCAAGTATAGATAAGAGAGTGATTAGCAAGTAATGAATAAGTAAGGAGGTGGATTAAGGAGGTGGGATGATTTAATGACCAAACTACCCTAGCTTTGCAATTTCTATAAATATAGGAGGCTTACAAGCCATTTAACACTTGTTCAAATAATCCAACATTTCAAAAGTGCTTAAGTGTTAGAGAGAATAAGCTACCAATAAGTCACTTCCATAAGTAAGAAGAAGAAGAAAGCTACCTTACCAAGACTACAAAAAGTAAGACTTTATTCTCTATTATCTTCTATCTCTACCAAGATAGGTGGATAAGAAAAGTTGGAATTAAGGAACATGGATGTTAAGAAGTAAGAAGAATGAGTAAGAAATGAACTTAAGCCACATAAGTTGGCAATAAGTCATTTGAACTTATAAAAGTTATAAACTTATTATAAGTTAACCTCAATGCTAAGTATGAAAATATGATCTTGTAATGAGAGAAGTGAATTAAGAACTTATATGATTATATGTATCATGTATACATAAGTAAAGTTATATGTGCAAAACATGTAAAGTATGATGATTAAGAAACTCTAATTGTCACAAGTCATGAATAATCAAATCTTAAGTAGTTTATAATTTGACAAGTTATAAGCTCATAAAGAATAAGTCAAAATCCAACAATGAATATAAGTTGTTGTATTAAGTATGTTAAGATGTTCACATGATGAATGAAGTTCATTTGTAATGTTGAACAAATCATAAGAATGAAGAATCACTTAATTGCACGATCGACGATAAACGCCGAATTCGTGAAAATTCTCTGAATGGAAGTCAAATTTTGTGTTTGATCACGAAACCATTGTTTTCAAATAGAGACAAGTCATATTTGGCATTTAAGAGTTGCGAACTCGAAAATGACCGGATTCCAACTTAGAACGAAGAACGAAAGCGCCGAACGCTCACGAACGCTTATCGCTTTCGCTAAAATGAACCAATAGGTGAATTTTTAGCAAACAAAGTCAAATAGATAAAATTTTTGCATGAACATGTAGATTATGTAATTTGTGAACCGTAGGCTTTTTGAACGAGCCAATTCGGACTTATAACGGGCAGAAGTTATGCGTCCGGAAGTTCACAAAATTCACAAATCAATTTGTTTTCTGGTGCACAGAGTCAGCCGCCACCAACCCAAGGCAAAAAGTCAGTACCACAGTACTGTAATATTGTCCGAGTACATCGTAAGAGTTCACCGCAACAACGTAACCATAGTATAATATGTGGTGCCGCAAATAGCCATGTACAAAGACAAAAATCTTCTGAGAGATAAGCCAAAATACCCCATTAAGTAAGGACTCAGCCACAAATGCCAAGTCCCGGATAAGTGATACTATAAGCTTTCACCACAAAGACGAGATGTAAGTATAAAGATGGCGCCGCAGTGCCAGTCTCAGAACAAGGATGGTAATGAATGTTTCTAAACAAAGAAAAGAAAGCTAATTGATTTAAAAGTAAACACAACTTAAGGAATGTAATGTAACATTGTTTAAATCTTTGTTAAACCTTAAGGATGTTGTATAAAGGTCGAGATAACCTAGTCGTAATATAAATGCAAGGATAATGATAAACCTAATGAATAGTAACCAATCTAATACACAATTAGATTGAAATGAAGGGTATGATATAGTCATATACATACTTGATTATATTTGACCTAATGTAAGGCATTATGTGATCATGTATTGTAGAGACTTGAACGACTTGAACATATAGTTAATATACCGTAGCGTACGCTAAAGGCAAGTATTCTAACTCTTGTCTCACTCAATCAACAAGTTTTTGAAGTTCATGTATTCTTTCGCATGAATCAAGTATGTTGAAGTTAAAGCCAATTCCTTCGCTAGACTTGATGTAGTGATAATCTATTCATGTATTATCAAATGTTGCTATCTTTGTCAACTACTTGATATGGTTTTCAAAAGAAGACCGAAATGTTAAACAAATGTTTTGTTTGGTAAAACGACAGCACGTGAGGTTGCCAAATGCTTAAACGCATATACGCTTAATGGATGTAGTGTTTATCAACATAGAGTACAATAGGTTGATCACCTAGACGTGCTCGTAAGTAATATCGCTTACTTAACTTGCTTCCCAAGTCATCCTTTTCCAATAAAGAATGAATACTCGAGGTCTTTGATCGAGTTAATGTTTTACCAAATATTGTTATTATTGTAAAACATTTTGAAAGAAAAGATGAAGTGCTATTTTGAATTATCAATAGTACTTCATAACCACTGCTCAGCTTATCAAAGATATACGAATTGTATGTATCAAACATGTTGTTGTTCAATTGTTATACTTGGTGAGCTAGTTATGCTCACTCTTCTTGAACCATATAAATGCAAATTTAAGACCGAACGTCCCAAGGATCGAAAAGGATAAGGAAAAGCTAAGGCGATTATCGAAATGCCTTTGTAATAAGATAGGTCTATTGTTGTAATATAATCGATATTATGACAAAGAACCTTTGTAATGGGTATAGAACTTGGGAAATGTAAATATTACTTTAAATATATAGAAGTTATGTTCGTTTCTTCGAGACTTTTCAATCAATGAATGTATAAATGTTGTACAAGATAAAGACCATCCGCTCAAGCCGAAGATACCCGAATTTGGGGGCGCCATGTTGGTATCGAAGCCTAGGTTATAAAACTTAAGGGGAAAGTAGAACCTTAAGTCATAACCTTACGAAAGAATAAAGAAGTAAAAGATGGAAAGTAACCTTATAAAAAAATGCATTATATTATGTTATGTATTTGTATTATTTTACCGATGTGTACTAATCAAACTATATTGTTTTATTGTAGATGTCAGAGAAAATGATATGTATAGAGATATACATGTAGTGAGCGAGGATTCAGTTAATCAGTAGAGATACTACCAAATCCCGTGAAAGCAAAGAGAACCAGAGTTGTTGGTGACAATCGAGCCTGGGAGACTCGCATTTATTTAGACTACATGTCTATATTTGATGGCATGCTAGAGGAGGAGGTGGACGTGATGTCCTTTGACCAGGTTCCACCTACAGAGGAGTTGTCTACGGGGGAATCAATGAAGGCACTGTTTATGTCAGTATTGGATAGGAATGTCCATTACTGCCAAGAGGTTAAGGAGTTGAAAGAGGAACTCCAAGCTGTCCGTGAGGACAAGGCTAGCATGGAGGGAATGTGGGAAGAGGAGCATGATGATAGAGTTCTAGCTAAGGACAAGGTCCGAGAGTCGAAATGTGAAGTCTTCGAGCTCAAGCAGAGCTAAAGACTAAGCAAGCTGGAAGTTGAGAGGATGTCCTATATACATAGGAGTTCTCATGTAGATTTCCAAAGCAGCAGTAGTCAAGTATCATACGTAAAATAAAAGCAATCTTACACACTATCAAGAGAGATGTTATCACGGCCCCGCCAAAGAAAGATTTCGAGAATGCCCTACTACAGTATGTAGTCTAACAATAGCTAGAGTAGAATAGATATGTAAATATTATGTATCTAGTAGTGACGAAAAACCTCTTTTGTATAACAAAGGGTAGTCTTTGTAAATCCCAATTTTTGGAAAGTAATCATGGATAGTAATGTAATCACCTAAGGTCGGTAATGTAAACAATGTAGTGTTAAAACTATAAGTTATGAATCAATATAAGTCTTTTATGGAATATGTTGAGTAATGGGTATGAGTTATTGTTGTATTACAAATAATAACAAATCAACAAGAATAAAGTAATAATGATGTGTTGTTTTCTTAACAAAGAAAATGCCGCCAAGAAGGAGACAATGAAATCGTATGCTTAATGTTAACCAACCGAGGGTGGTCCAGTTAATCCAATGCAGGAGTTCGTTAATCTTTTAATGGCTGCATTTAATAGAACATGGGCTAATGTACCCATGATTCCTGGAGTAGTACGAGCTACTACTTTTAAGGATTTCAAAAGTGTAGGTCCACCGAGTTCAAAGGAACTACTTTAACCCTATAGAAGCCTGCATATGGGTAAAAGAAATCGAGAAAGCATTTGTAATAGCAAAATGTTGAGGAGGGTCAAAAGGTTGCCTTTGCAACCTATTTGATGAAAAGGAGAGGCCAACTTCGTGGGGAGGCAAACCAAAGCTAGGGCCGATATAGAAAACCTAACGGGGAGAGGTTCAAGGAGATTTTCTTCGAGAACTATTTTCCCACGAGTATGCAAGGGAGGATGGAGATGAGGTTTCTTGAATTGAGACAAGGGGATATGATAGTTCCTCAAAGATGTCGCCAAGTTTAATGAATCGGCACGATTCGCTCCACATCGTGTGACACCGAAGTGAGAAAGGCTAGAAGGTTCGAAAGCAGTGGCTTGAAACCCCGCTCTATAACCGAATCTCTGTTTCCAAAGTACTTCCTTTGGAACCATACTTGAAAAGGCAATAATTGCCAAGGTGGGAATGAGGCTCTCACCCAGCACCACAAGGATAAGAAAAACAAGGGCAAGGTTGATGGAGGAACCAAGACCGAGGGGAGCCAAAGGAAGTGGCAACGGCCAAGAGGAAGGGCTTTAACTCGGGAATACCGAAGTAAAACAAGGGATTCTAAGAGGAGGATGGAGGCTCAGAAACTCAAGTGAAGACTCACTTAGAGTCTGCCTCAAAGGAAAGGCGATTTGTTATAATTATGGATGTGAAGGGCACATTTCGCCTTAACTGTCCCAATCCAAGAAAAATCACGGATGCTTTGTATGTGGATCAACCGACCACATAGCAAAGAACCGCCCAAGAAGGGGATGAAGGAAATAAGGAAACTAATAGTGGTAAGTTAGCTATTAGTGGTCCAAATTTCAACCGGGAAATCAATGGCCCGCACTTTTAATATGACGGCCCAAGATGCGGTGGCATCAGGGGATGTAGTTGCAGTATTATTCGATCAACAATATAAATGCATACGCATTATTTGATTCAAAAGCTACTTGTTCATTTATAAAGATGTGATTTTGCTAGACGACTAGAATTATTTCTAAAAATTGCTTATACCTTTGAATATTTAAGGTAGCAAACGAAGAGATAATTCCCAAGCCAAGATATTCATAGGAGTTGTTGCATAGATGTACGTGGTTGTAAGTTATCGGTAGATTTAATACCGATAAAGTTAGAGAATTCGACGTAATTTCTGGGATGATTGTTAATTAACCATGGAGCAATTATAGATTGCCAAAAGAAATGTGTGAGAATCGTGACGCTGAAGCAACCTCCTCGTAGTATTTTACGATAGTAATTGCCGGACGTCCGTGTTGCCTTTTACGATGACACAAACTAGAAAACTCTTAAGGAAGGATCAGTGTAGGTTACCTATGCCATGTTGTTGATACCCAGAGAGTGGGAGCAACCATGGAACAAATACCTATAGTAAACGAATTCATGGATGTATTTCCAAGTGAGTTACCGGGTTTATCACGGATAGGAGATCGAATTTGTGATAGACATCTATGCCGTGAGCGCACACCAGCCTCAAGGGCACCGCATCTATATGGCGCTGTGGAAATGAAAGAACTAATGGTTCAGTTACAGGAACTATTGGACAAAAAGTACATTCAACCGAGTGTTTCACCGTGGGGAGCACCGGTGTTGTTTGTCAAGAAGAAAGATGGATCGTTAAGGCTTTGTATCGACTATCGGGAGTTGAACAAGTTAACGATAAAGAATAAATACCCATTGCCCAGGATCGATGATCTCTTTGATCAATTGAAAGGGGCAAAGTATTTTTCTAAAATAGATTTGCGGATGGGGTATCATCAGTTGAAGGTTAGGAAGGAAGATGTACTAAAGATCGTATTCAGACTCAAGTATGGTCATTACGAAGCTCGTGATGTCATTTGGGTCGATGAATGCACCAAATGTGATTTATGGACATGATGAACAGCAGTGTTCAAACCATATTTGGACAAGTTCATCGTCAGGTTTATCGATGATATTCTAGTCTATTCTAAGACGCCGTAAGATCATGTTAAACACTTAAAATTAGTGTCGAGACACTAAGGGAGGAGAAGTTATATGCAAAATTCACCAAATATGAATTTTAATGAAAAGGTGCGCTTTTTAGGTCATGTCATCACCAAGAGGGGATTTCAAAGGATCCAAATAAGGTGGAAGCAAGAATGAATTGGGAACAACCGAAAACGCCGAATCGAGGTGCGAGTTTCTTAGGGTTAGTAGGGTACTATCAAGATTTATCCAAGATTTTTCAAGATAGCTACCTCGCTGACTAATTTAACAAGGAAGACGGTGAAATATGTATGGACGGATAAATGTGAGGACAATTTTCAAGAACTCAAGAAAAGATTAAGTGAAGCTACTGCTTTGTCATTGCTGTATGACACAGGAAATTTTAGAGTGTATAGTGATGCTTCATGACAGAGGACTTGGTTGTGTGTGCTTATGCAAAGATGGCAAAGTCATTACAGATGCATCTCTTGGAGCTTGAAGGATTATGAGAAAGTTTATCCTACTCATGATCCGAAATCGTCATGCAGAGTGTTTGCCCTAAAGATATGGAGACATTATCTTTATGGGGAAAAATGTGAGATATATACTAACCATAAAAGTCTAAAGTATATCTTCACCGTATGAGTTGAATATGAGACAGAAGATGGTCGGAGTTGATAAAGGATTATGATTGTAAAATCTCAGATCACCCTCGAAAGGCCAATGTAGTTGCCAACGCCTTAAGTAGAAAGGGTCGGAAAAGTTGTCTATGTTAACTACTCAAAATGAGTTAATAATGTAGATGGCTAGAATGGAAATAGAAGTCAAGATGCCGAGTGATTCGGCGCTTATTTTTTTGCGATGAGATGCAATCTACCATCGTAGAAAGAGTTAAGGAGGTACAACTCAAGACGAACGAGTAACCAAATGAAGAAGCGGTTATCCGAGAAGGAAGATGCTAAGTATAGTCTTGATAATGAGGGATTATTAAGATTTGAGGGAAGAATTTGGGTTCCAATGAGACGTAATTAAAGGAGCAAGTGTTATAAAAGCTTATAGTTCGAGGTACCTGATACATCCCGGTAGCACTAAGATGTATCAAGACCTTCGACTGTAGTTTTTTGGTACCAAACATGAAGAGAGAAATAGCAGAAAGTACGTGAGTAGGTGCTTAACTTGTCAAAAAGTTAAGGCCGAATCATCAACGACCCAAAGGGTTTATTACACCATCGAGATTCCAGAATGGAAGTGGGAGCATATCACGATGGATTTCGTGGTGGGACTTCCGACGACGAATAAAGGGTACGATTCGATTTGGGTAATAGTGGACCTATTGACTAAGTCGGCCACTTTTTTGCCAATTAGGATCAAGTATAACTTAGACCAGCTTAGCTAAACTTTATGTTAAGGAAATCATTTCCATATGGAGTACCAAAGATCGATTGTGTCGATCGTGATCCACGATTCACATCGAATTTTTGAGGAGTTTGCAAGAACAAATTGGGAACACAAACCGAGGTTAAGCACAACTTATCATCCACAAATCGATGGGCAGCGAGCGAGAGGACAATTCAGACGTTAGAAGACATGTTGAGGTCTTGCATCATGGATTTCAAGGGTAGTTGGATGATCACCTACCACTAGTAGAGTTTGCAGCATATAACAACAGCTATCATGCAAGCATAGTATGCCGCCGCATTTGAAGCGCCAGATGGAAGAAAATGCACAACACCACCATTGTGTTGGGATGAGGGGGAGAATGCCAAATGCTAGGACCGTAATTGGTACAAAGCAGACAATGGATGTGGTAAAGTTAATTCTGATGCGCCTCGCCACAACTGCAGATGATGTAAGAAGTATGCGACTCACATAGACTAAGTCGAGAGTTTGAAGTGGGTTCATATGTGTTTCTAAAGGTATCTCCTCGAAAGGAAAGATACGCTTTGGAAAGAAAGGAAAGTTAAGTCCAAGGTTTATAGGACCTTTTGAGGTGTTAAAACGGGTGGGAGAGGTAGCTTATGTGATAGCATTACCTCCGCACCTAGAATCTAATACATAACGTGTTTCACGATTCAGATTACGTCCCATATAAGCCGGACTATAAACATGTAATCGAGTATGAGCCGATTCATATCGAGAAAGACTTAACATATGAAGAGTCGCCGATGCAGATCATTGATAGGAAGGAACAAGTTCTGAGGAACAAGGTAATACCATCAGTAAAGGTATTATGGAAGAACCACGATGCTGAAGAAGCAACGTGGGAACTAGAAGAAAAGATGAAAAAAAAATTTCCCCATCTATTTGATTAAAAGTAAGACGAGATTCTGAGGACAGAATCTTTATAAGGGGGGAAGAATGTAACGACCGAGAAATTCGGATCTTATTGTAAAATGATTTTATTAAATTAAATAATAATAGAATCCTATTCTATGTGTTATCGAGATGATTGTCATTGTATAACCTATTTATGTTAGAATATCGTAGTATTTGAGCTACGTGGATGAATTAAAGTGTTTGAATTTCCAAGACGAAAATAAAAGTTTTCCGAGAGATTTTCCAAAAAACACTATTCATCGGTATTTGCTCGGATATATTTTTGAATTTCCGAAATACGTAATGATGGAATAACAAGGTAAGATGGATTATGTAATAAAAATCTAGTTATGGAAAATGTAATATTTCGCCATGACTTAATTTATAAACATTAAGGAAGGCGTAAGTAGTAATGAATAAGTAATAAGTGTATGATACTTGGTATTGTGCAAAGTAATGAAAACAAGTATAATACGAAGTATTATACGAGTTTGTATGAAGGATGAAATATCGTATATAAATTTATATGAATTGGAATACTAAAAATAATACATAAACTATAGGTATTAAGTAATGTTAATGGACTTGGAAGATCAAGTTAACAATTATATTCAAGTCCAAGTAGATTAAAGGGTGAGGCCCAATTAATGGTTAAACAAGTTAAGGTTTATTAATGCAAAACCCAAAGGATGATTTAATGTAAGCCCAAGATAGAATCCATGAGTCAGATGACCTATGGGGCAAACCATATTAATATGGTTATTGTGGTGACCAAGTTAGTGTGGTGACCAAGACTTAGGAGTAATGACCAAGACTTTGAAGTAATGGCCAAGTATAGGATAAGAGAGTGATTAGCAAGTAATGAATAGTAAGGAGGTGGCTTAAGGAGGTGGGATGATTTAATGACCAAACTACCCTAGCTTTGCAATTTCTATAAATATAGGAGGCTTACAAGCCATTTAACACTTGTTCAAATAATCCAACATTTCAAAAGTGCTTAAGTGTTAGAGAGAATAAGCTACCAATAAGTCACTTATATAAGTAAGAAGAAGAAGAAAGCTACCTTACCAAGACTACAAAAAGTAAGACTTCTTCTCTATTATCTTCTATCTCTACCATGATAGGTGGATAAGAAAAGTTGGAATTAAGGAACATGGATGTTAAGAAGTAAGAAGAATGAGTAAGAAATGAACTTAAGCCACATAAGTCAAGTAATAGTCATTTTGAACTTATAAAAGTTATAAACTTATTATAAGTTAACCTCAATGCTAAGTATGAAAATATGATCTTGTAATGAGAGAAGTGAATTAAGAACTTATATGATTATATGTATCATGTATACATAAGTAAAGTTATATGTGAAAAACATGTAAAGTATGATGATTAAGAAACTCTAATTGTCATAAGTCATGAATAATCAAATCTTAAGTAGTTTATAATTTGACAAGTTATAAGCTCGTGAAGAATAAGTCAAAATCCAACAATGAATATAAGTTGTTGTATTAAGTATGTTAAGATGTTCACATGATGAATGAAGTTCATTTGTAATGTTGAACAAATCATAAGAATGAAGAATCACTTTAATTTGCACGATTATCGACGATAAACGTCAATTTCAGAAAATTCTCTTGAATGGAAGTCAAATTTTGTGTTTGATCACGAAACCATTGTTTTCCAATAGAGACAAGTCATATTTGGCATTTAAGAGTTGCGGACTCAAAAATGACCGGATTCCGACTTAGAACGAAGAACGAAAGGCCGAACGCTCACGAACGCTTATCGCTTTTCGTTAAAAATGAACCAATAGGTGAATTTTAGCAAACGAAGTCAAATAGATAAAATTCTTACATGAACATGTAGATTACGTAATTTGTGAACCGTAGGCTTTTGAACGAGCCAATTCGGACTTATAACGAAGAAGTTATGCGTCTGAAGTTCACAAAATTCACAAATCGAATTTGTTTTCGGTGCATGAGTTGGGCGCCATGCGCCAACCCAAGGCAAAATGAGTCACACAAGACGTAATAAAGGTCCGAGTACATCAGAAGAGTTCGTCAGCAATACAACCATAATAATAATATGTGAAATACCGTAGCCGCCATGTACAAAGACAAAAATCTTCTGAGAGAGTGGCAAGTCAATGCCATCCATTAAGTAAGGACTCATACTACCAAGCAAGATACCAAGTCCGGATAAAGGATATTATAAGCTCATGCCAGAAATACGAGATTTAAGTATAAAGATGGCATACAAATGGCAGCCTCGTAACAAGGATGGTAATGAATGTTTCTAAGTACAAAGAAAAGAAAGCTAATTGATTTAAAAGTAAACACAACTTAAGGAATGTAATGTAACATTGTTTAAACCTTGTTAAACCTTAAGGATGTTGTATAAAGGTTGAGATAACCTAGTCGAATATAAATGCAAGGATAATGATAAACCGGAACGAATAGTAACTGAATCTAATACACAATTAGATTGAAATGAAGGGTATGATATAGTCATATACATACTTGATTATATGTGACCTAATGTAAGGCATTATGTGATCATGTATTGTAGAGACTTGAACTACTTGAACATAAAGTTAATATACCGTAGCAGATGCTAAAGGCAAGTATTCTAACTCTTGTCTCAGTTCAATCTGAACAAGTTTTTGAAGTTCATGTATTCTTTCTCATGAATCGAAGTATGTTGAAGTTAAAGCCAATTCCTTTGGCTAGACTTGATGTAGTGATAATCTATTCATGTATTATCAAATGTTGCTATCTTTTGTCAACTACTTGATATGGTTTTCAAAAGAAGACCTAAATGTTAAACAAATGTTTTGTTTCAGAAACGACAAAACGCGTGAGGTTGCTAAATGCTTAAACGCAGTATACGCTTAATGGATGTAGTGTCGATCAACATAGAGTACAATAGGTCGATCACCTGAAGTGCTCGTAAGTAATATCGGGCTTACTTGACTTCTTTCCTGTTGTCCTTTTCCAATAAAGAATGAATACTCAGGTCTTTGATCGAGTGAATGTTTTACCAAATATTGTTATTATTGTAAAACATTTTGAAAGAAAAGATGAAGTGCTATTTTGAATTATCAATAGTACTTCATAACTACTATTCGCTTATTGAAGATATACGAATTGTATGTATGTGTCAAGCATGTTGTTGTTAAATTGTTATACTTGTTGAGCTAGTTATGCTCACTCTTGCTTGAACCATATAAATGCAATGCAAGATCGAACGTCCAAGGATCGAAAAAGGATAAGGGAAAAGCTAAGGTGATTATCGAAATGCCTTTTGTAATAGTATAGGTCTATTCTTGTAATGTAATTGATATTATGACAAAGAACCTTTGTAATGGGTATAGAACCCGGGAAATATAAATATTACTTATATAGAAGTTAAATATATAGAAGTTAAATGTTCGTTTTCGAGACTTTTCAATTTAATGAATGTATAAATTGAAAAATTTGAAGATTACAACCACACCCACGATAGGATTTATTATTCACCATTTTCCAGAGGCACCACAAAGAAATTTCTCGGAAGATACCGACTTAACACCTATTCGTGACAACATAAGCGGGAGAGGTTGGAAAGCGAGTGTTCAGAGAAATTTACAAGACAGTTAGAAAGTACCACGGCCTAATATGGCGGTAGGTACAAGGAGAAGAGCAAAGAGAGGAAAGATAGGGCTCTCAAGGAATATTCCTTGCCCAATACCAATGGATTACGGTCTAGCATCGCTGCACAAATGATAGCGTACCAATACGTTCGAGATAAAAGCGCACTATTCGGATGGTACAAAATTCAAGATACATTTGGGGTGCTGCCACTGAGACGATCCGAATGAACACCTGTTAAGTTTCATCGAAATTTGTGATACATTCAGATACAACGGTGTGACAGAGGATGCTACCAGACTTAGGCTATTCCCATTCTCATTGAGGGATAAAGCAAGAAGTTGGCTTCATTCTTTGCCAGCAGGATCTATAACTACATGGGAGGACTTAGCACAGAAATTCTTAGCCAAGTTCTTCCCAATGGCTAAGACTGCAAAGATGAGGACATCTATCTCTCAGTTTGAGCAACAACAGGGCGAGTCCTTATATGAAGCTAAGAAAGATATAAAGAGATGCTGAGGAAGTGTCCACACCACGGAATGCCAGATTGGATGGTGATCAACACATTTTATAATGGATTGGGATGACAATGAGACCGATCAGATATGCAAATTGCAGGAGGGGGAATTATGGGCAAAAAGCTATGAGGAAGCCTATAACCTTATCGAGACAATGGCATCAAATGATTTTCCTCGAATCCTACATCTCTTGGATGCCACATCCCAAGGTTGCGGTGTGTGTTGGAAGTAGATGCTATCACGCCATTGTCAAAGACTAGATGGCGGCATGGCGAAGAAAATAGATACATTAGCAGAAGGTAAAACGAAGACGGTTGCCTTCGTAAGTGAGATTTGTGCGGGGTCACACTCGACAGAGCAATGTGCTATCAGCTCGGAGTCGGTACAATATGTGAGTAATTACAGAAAGACCAAGATCAGTTTCCGAACACATACCACCCCAACAACCGAAATCATCCAAACTTTAGTTGGTAAAATAACCAAGGGAATCAGCAGAATCAGTTTCAATCAAATAATCAGTTTCAGACACAACCAGAGCAACCACAGTTTAATCCTAGACCACCTTTTCCGCCGGGATTTTCACAACAACAACAACAGCACACTCCAGCTACACCTCAACAAGAAAAGAAATCAGAAATGGAGGAGATGATAATGAAATACATGGCAAATACAGAAGTTATGATCAAAAGCCAAGCAGTGGCTATTAAGAATCTGGAAACTCAAATGGGGCAGATGGCGAACATGCTTACAAACAGGCCCTAGGGTTCATTGCCGAGTAATACAGAAATAAATCCACGAAGAGACGAGAAGGAACAATGTCAAGCTATCACATTGAGATCTGGGAAAAACATCGCAGACATCGCAAGTCGCTACCGCGCCTAATTGCATCGAGGAGGAGGCTACTGGCCACTTTAAGAAAGAAAGTGATCGCTGAGGAAGAAAATCTGGAAAAGTCTGAGGTTCAGCAGGACGAGAAATATAAAGCAAGTTCAGAGGAGAAGCTTAAAAGTTCAGTACCGCCAATTCAACCTCAAGTCCCGTATCAGCAAAGTTTAAATAAGAACATGTAAGATAAGTAATTCAGCAAGTTTTTGGAGATATTTAAAAAGCTGCAAATCAATATACCTTTCGCCGAGGCATTGGAACAAATACCAAGCTATGCAAAGTTCATGAAGGGTATACTGTCAAGGAAGAGGAGATTAGACGAATTTGAGACAGTAGCCTTGACAGAAGAATGCAGTGCAGTGCTTCAGCAGAAGTTACCTCTGAAGCTAAAAGATCTGGGCAGTTTCACAATCCCGTGCACAATCGGGAAGATGAAGTTTGAAAAGTGTTTATGTGATCTTGGGGCAAGCATAAATTTGATGGAGATAAGTGGGACTCTCATTTGCAATCAAAATAGAAGCGATATAACCGCGTCTCTCCATCACTCACATCTCTATCTCTCTATCAGTTACAAATTGAGGCCGTACATCTCTCAATTACATATCCACGATCTCTTCCACGTTCTACTCTACCCACTCTCATCAGTGCACTATAAAACTAGGGTTTCAAGAGAAATTGTGCGACATCAGTGTGGAGCAAATCACAGCATTTGCTAGCATTCATTTTCAGTCAAACCATCTCACTATCTTTATCAATTGCAAATGGGTCCCAATAACCGACAGGTCCCAGGATCGAAACCTGGCTTTGATACCATATGAAACAACCCGGGTCAAATCCCGAGTCCGGAACAAATCTCGGGTCAAATTCCAAGTCCGAATCGAATCAAATCCATCAAAATAAGGCCTCAAACTACTGGCCCAATATTATCTTCTTGGGTCATCTTATCCCACCACAGGCTCCCAAAAGGTCATGACTTGAAGGTACTATTGGTAGTAACTTATTTCCTTATATGTAGATAAATTTTTCCCCTATCTGTCGATGTGGGACTGGGGTGTTACATGCTCGCTCTATTGCATCTTCTTCTTCATCTTCCTCGGGCAGTCAAGGGGCGAATATTGTGGATCACACCAAGTTTCTAAACTTGGAAGCTCAGCAAGAGTATTACCGAATTGTGGTGAAAACGTTCATCAAGGAGCGCGGTTTCAAGCTGGAGGGGCAGGATGGTCAGTTGTGTGTCATGATTCGAGAGAGAGGCTGGGGTGGACTGACTGCTACTCCAACACCCATTCCGATGAGCATAGTCTGCGAGTTTTATGTCAATGCCAAGGTCACTATGAGTGGTATATCTATGGTTCATGAGATCGAGATAGATTACGCACCTGCATATTCGATTAATTTTCGACCATCGATGCACCACCAACAGGGGCTGGTAATTGGGTCACCGGTGCACATCTAGAGACAGACATGGAGTTGGTTATTGCGGAATTGTGCGTTCCCGGCATGAAATGGACCTATAAAGTCGGCATGACTCAACCCCGCATATTCCCAGCTGCAGCCCTGAATCGTTATGCAAAGGCATGTAATCTGTTCATATGTGTCAAGCTCGTGCCTTCCTCTCATCAACACGAAATCACAGCTGAGAGGGCAATTATTCTATGGGGGCATAATCACCAAGAAATACATTGACGTTGGCCATCTCATCCATCAGAATATGTTGCAATATCTGCGGGGAGGCACCATTGGGAGCATAACACACGCATCAGTGGTTGCTATGCTTTGTGCTAATCAGGGAAGCAACGAACAAATGCAATACCCAAGCCAGGACATAACTCATGCCACAATTGAAAAATTTGAAGATTGGGCGGGTGGTGTACCACACCCACGCGGACTAGGATTTATTATTCAGCCTACTTCTCCAGAGCCACCACAGCAGCCCCCTAAGACAGATGAGGCAGGCCCGTCCACGCAAACACATGCCACCCATAGTGATTTCCAGCTCTGAAGGTTGGAGCGGAAAGTCGATGCCATGTACGATAATCTGGGCACGTTTGCAACGGGACTCACGAGGGCCCTGGCCGAAGCTTTTGCTTGTGCAAAGGAACGACACCGGAATGGCCTCGGCCAAACAATGACACCAGATCTACCACTGATTCACCACCCGAGGAGGGTGGTAACACCGATCATTAAGGGAGTTTTTCGTTACCCTTTACCTTCATTCAACGGGGCATTGACTATTATAAGTTTGGGGGTATTGGGGTAGTAGTGTAGTTGCATGTAGTTGAGCATGATTAGTTTAATTCTTTAGTTTTTGCATGATTAGTTTAATTTTTGTAGTTTTTGCATGTTTAGTTTAAATTTTTGCATCATATAGTTATTTTTGCATATATAGTTGCATGTTCATGTTTAGTTTGCATATCTCACAGTTCTTGCCGTATAGAAATTTTTGTCTAGCCGATGATGATAGTGAATTTTTAAACGATTTTTTAGTATTTTGGATAATATGAGCTGAGATATAATGTTTTACACAATGCAATTCATAATGATGTTTAAATTATTTCGGTTTGCATGAATGTGTTCACAATCACTTGTAGGTATAAGAAGGATGTGTTGCATTGCTCGATAGAAAATGTAGTTTTAAAAAGGGAAATATGTGGAAAATGAACTTAGACGGTTTATAACATTGATTTTTAAACTTTGGAAAAACATGGGCATCTATGTATAAAAAAAAATAATAGAGTAATAATGTGGCTAGTCTTATTTCGGGGCCCTGGCTACTTGAGTAAGTACGCCCGAGGGGATTGTCTCTACACCTAGCGCCCTCAGGTCTTTCATGGTCTAGGAGTCGTTGGTTGAAAGCTTCATTAAGGGTAGCAAGATTTACCTAATGGAGTAAGACATTGCACAGTCATGTGGAAAAAAAAAAGAAGAAAAAGAAAAAGAAAAGAAAAATAGCAATAAACACCGCGGGAAAGTGCGAAAATCATCCTCGTGAGTAAAAATAAAGCAGTTAAGCCCATTGTTGAACCTCAGTTTGTTTTGATATGCTGGAATAGTCTTTGTTGCATATGTATACATGAATCTTGATTTAAACTATAATTTTCTGTTTTGAGTAATATAACATGAGTATTCTTTACTTAAATCAAGTTGTGGTGAATATAACACACACACACATCATATCTATAGCATTTATGAATTATCCAAGTGTATGACATTATGCCTACAGTTTGGTTTGAATCTGTATTCTTGAATCTAGAAAAATTCACTGAGGCAATTTGGACTGAATTTCTGTGATAGCTGGACAATGTGAGATTAGTTGCATCATGATTTAGTTGCATAGTAATATAGCTGCATTTTTAATGTTCATTAGTATGCATTGCTTGAGGGCAAGCAACCGTTCAAGTTTGGGGTGTTGTAATTGGTTTTTAAACGATATTTAACTGGTGTCAGAGGAGGATTTATTTCAGAATTATTCAGTGTTACGTATTTTCATCTTAGAATTAGGGTTTACATTGGGGAGAGATTCCAACGTAGAAGGAAGCCGAAACTTTACTCTTCTACTACTTCTTGGGATTTTCTACCAGTGTGGATATTTTATTAGTATTTTTGCTGGATTTATATGAGGAGTTAAACGTTAATAGTGGATGATATTCAGCAATTGGGTTTGATTGTTTCTATCTTTCATCTTTCAATTGCTTGTTTATTAGCCATGTTTATCTTTGATCCCATAAAGGCTTTTGGTTCAGTCATGAACTAAACTCCATTATGGGATTCTAACGGATTTTAATATGTAGTTTGATTGCATGCTTGAATGCTAGATTGCTTTACATATCATTTGGGATTTCTATCATGATTGTTTTGCATGTATGAATGCTTGATCACCATTCGTTTCAGTACTTGTATGGAATTGACAATGAACATGCATGTATATGGGGCTATTTTATATGGCTTGTGTATTTCGTGAATCAGATAGACATATACTGTTTCACTGTATGAATTAGAATAAGGGCTTGTACTTAAATTCAATATGGTTGCAATTTCACATAGACATATAGTGATTTTGGTTATATTGATGATTACATAGAGTCTATCGTTTGTGGATGCTGTGTAAGTAGGTCATAGTGCATTGAAAAATGGCTATGACTCTTTTAGTGCTCTTGGCTACTTTCCTATGATATGTGAATAAGTCTTACATGATAGTGGTGATTAAATGAAGTATTAAATGAAGTTAGGATCTCATTACTTTCAGATTTGATTTATTACATCTTATTTATTGTTTTAGTTGTTATTTTATGATTAGAGTAACAAACCAATCATATTCATTAGTTTGAGCATATAAATATAGTGATTTAGTTGATGCATAGTAATTTTAATTAAACAACTTTCCTGTGGATCGATACTTTTACTTGCTCAGTATTACTTGTTGACTCATGTATGTCAGATGAGTTAGAGCTCTTTGTTTGAACTAAAAAAGAGGCAATAAGTTTTGATGCCCGCTTCTTAGGGAAAGGCGTTTAAATTATTATTATTATTAGTTTTAAGCTATATTGTATGACTTAGACAAATCCATTCTGATCTCATTTCCATTTTTGTTTTTTGTTCCAGGAACTTGGATAAATTTTTATGCAAGACGCTGTCATCCAACCCCACTTAACACCTATTCGTGACAACATAAACGGAGAGGTTGGAAAGCTAGTGTTCAGTGAGAAATTTACAAGCACACGCTAGAAGTATCACAACTAATATGGCGTACCGAGGTACAAGGAGAAGAGCAAAGAGAGGAGCATAGGGCTCAAGGAATATTCCATGCCCAATATCAATGGATTACAGCCTAGCATCGCGGACCAGACCAGATAGCAAGCCCAATACGTTTGAGATAAAAACGGCACTATTCATTCGATGGTGCATGCGAAATTCAAGACAGTTTGGGGGTGCCACTTCAGACGATCCGAATGAACACACGCAAGTTTCATCGAAATTTGTGATACATTCGAGATACAACAAAGGTGACGGAGGATGCTATCGACTTTAGGCTATTCCCATTCTCATTGAGGGATAAAGCAAGAAGTTGGCTTCATTCTTTGCCGCCAGGATCTATAACTACATGGGAGGACTTAGCACAGAAATTCTTAGCCAAGTTCTTCCCAATGGCTAAGACTGCAAAGATTAGGACATCTATCTCTCAGTTTGAGCAACAACAGGGCGAGTCCTTATATGAAGCATGGGAAAGATATAAAGAGATGCTGAGGAAGTGTCCACACCACGGAATGCCAGATTGGATGGTGATCAACACATTTTATAATGGATTGGGATGGCAGTCGAGACCGATTGTAGATGCAGCTGCAAGAGGGGCATTATGGAAAAAAAGCTATGAGGAAGCCTATAACCTTATCTAGACAATGGCATCAAATGATTTTTAGAATCCTAAATCTCAGATGCCATAGCCCAAGGTTGTAGGTGTGTTGGAAGTGAATGATATCATCACGCAGATTGTCAAAGATGTATGGCGATACCATGGCGAAGAAAATAGATACATTAGCGAGAAGGTAAAGCGAAGGCGGTTGCCTTCAGATGTGAGATTTAAAGAGGTCACACTCGACAGAGCAATGTGTTATCAGCTCGAAGTCTGTACAATATGTGAACAATTACAAAAAAGACCAAGGTTAGTTTTCGAACACATACCAGCCCAACAACCGAAATCATCCAAACTTTAGTTGGTCAAATAACCAAGAGAATCAGCAGAATCAGTTTCAATCAAATAATCAGTTTCAGACACAACCAGCGCAGCCACAGTTTAATCCTAGACCACCTTTTCCGCCGGGGTTTTCTCAATGACAACAACAACACACTCCAGCTGCACCTCAGCAAGAAAAGAAATCAGAAATGGAGGAGATGATGATGAAATACATGGCAAATACAGAAGTTATGATCAAAAGCCAAGTAGTGGCTATTAAGAATCTGGAAACTCAGATGGGGCAGATGGCGAACATGCTTATAAACAGGCCCCAGGGTTCATTGCCGAGTAATACAGAAACAAATCCACGAAGAGATGGGAAGGAACAATTCCAAGCTATCACATTGAGATCCTCGAAAAAAACACATCGCAGAATCGTAAGTCACGCTACCATGCACCAATCGCAACCGAGGAGGTGGACCGCTGAGGAAGAAAATTTGGAAAAGTCTGAGGTTCAACAGGACGAGAAAGATAAAGCAGGTTCAGAGGAGAAGCTTAAAAGTTCAGTACCACCAATTCACCCTCAAGTTCTGTATCCGTAAAGATTAAATAAGAACCGGGAAGATAAGCAATTCAGCAAGTTTTTGGAGATATTTAAAAAGCTATAAATCAATATACCTTTCTCCGAGGCATTGAAACAAATGCCAAGCTATGCAAAGTTCATGAAGGGTATACTGTCAAGGAAGAGGAGATTGGACGAATTTGAGACAGTAGCCTTGACAGAAGAATGCGATCTGCGATGGCTTCACAGGTTACCTCAAAGCTAAAAGATCCGAGCAGTTTCACAATCCCGTGCACAATCGGGAAGATGAAGTTTGAAAAGTATTTATGTGATCTTGGGGCAAGCATAAATTTGATGCCCTTGTCAGTATTCAATCAGTTTAGATTACCGGAGCCAAGACTAACAAACATTGCGTTACAGTTAGCTGACAGATCCATAACGTATCCACGGGGACTTGTTGAAGATGTCTTGGTGAAGGTGGACAAATTTATCTTTTCGTCCGACTTCATCATTTTGGATTACAAGGAAGATAAAAGTATACCAATTATACTTGGGCGAACATTCTTAGCCACAGGCAGGACTTCGATAGATGTGCAAAAAGGGGAACTAACGATGCGTGTGCATGATCAGGAGGTGACCTTTAACGTCTTTAAAGCAATGAAGTTCCCAACAGATGAAGAAGAATGCTTCCGGGTTGATGTGGTGAACCAGGTTCTAAATCATGAAGTACAGATTAGAGTGGATTGTGAACCACTGAGAAGTATCATTGTTGAAAATTCAGATGTGGAGGATGAGGAATTAAATAAATTCGTTCAATATCTGGATACCACTCCACAATATGGAACCGTTGTAGTATGTGATAAGTTTCTGGACAAGCATCTTAAAGTGAATGGCCAGAGATTAAAAAGTGATTATGGTGGTGAGGTGGACAGAAAGAAAGTCACCTCGATTCTATCTCCGACATGAGACTCAGAGACAGTCAAGCTAATTGACTATAGCTTAGCGCTTGATGGGAGGCAACCCATTGTTCCCATCTCTACTTAGTATTTATTCAGTCCAAGTTGTTTGGTTTAGCTTATTTTCATTAATTGTTAGAATAGTATGAGTACCGTTATATGCTTATTCATCGTAGTCGAATCGCAGAAGAGCATGGTCGTGCATTACATTAAAATTAGGGTGACAGAATAAGCATTCATTTTTATTTAGTAAACCATGCTTTGATAAGGTCTTTTGATGTTATTGCAGGTGTATTGGAGAGCATGCATTTCTGTCTTGCAGATTCTAGAAAACTAAGAGCTAGTAATGCAGAGATATCGACGCGCTTGCCGCCGTAGAACAACTTCAAGATTAACTTATGCGCCCACTGCTATATGACCGCCAGCACCATATTTGCCTTATCGCCTACCACAAGACTCAAATTTATTAAACCTCATGGCGTAATTGCGACATCGACGTGGAAAAAATTTTCAGTTTAAAAACGTGATGGAGATAAGTGGGACTCTCATTTGCAATCAAAACAGAAGCGACATAACCGCGTCTCTCCATCACTCACGTCTCTATCTCTCTATCAGTTACAAATTTAGGCCGTACATCTCTCTATCAGATAATAGGAACATATATACAATGACTTAGAATGAATTAATCAAGTATGTTAGGTTGATCCTACATAAGCAAAATAGCTTTGTAAAGTCCTTAAAAAGAAATGATGTACAAGGACTATAAATATAGAAAGATCAAGCTTGTTATGTTGATCTTATGATGTAATAGATAGGCTTGTCTGATGTCGAGCACTGCACCAGGAATCGTAGTCTGCCAGGAGAGTCAAGGGAAACTCGAGAGTTATCAAGGCAGAATCGTAGTCTGCAAGATAGTAGATCTCGGAGTTCGTCAACTTCCAGGAGAGACGATGAAGGAACTTAGTGTGTTGAGTAGCACTTCCTCGGAGTCGTAGTCTGTTGAGGAAGTCATGTTCAGAATCATAGAGACAGCCTTCCTACGAGCCTACCGAGCATCTCCTAAAGCCAAGTCAAGAATCGTAGACTACACTCAGAGTCGTAGAGTCTACTGATCATATCAGAGGCAGAGATCGTAGTTGAGCAAGATCAGATGAAGATAACAAACACAACGACAGAAATCGAAGAGTGTCAAGATCTGATCTCGGAGTCGTAGTGTATGCACAGTCGAAGCTGAATCGTAGAGTGCAGAACTAAGACCTCAACAGATGTGCTCACAAAGCCAAGGTAGAATCGTAGAGCAAACACGATTCTCAACAAATGAGCACTCCCAAACTATCCAAAGAAATGAAGCCTCTAGTCTAAGTTGTAAAGATACATCCCACCTAAAGGAAACCAGAGAGCACTCAACGAATGACATGTAAGTTAACAGAAGATCTAATCACTAACCCAATCAGCATTCTGATTGAGTTGTGAAGCCATTCCAGTTGAAGTCTTCCACAAGTTGATCCGAAGAAGACTTCAAAACAAAGTAACTGACTAAGGAAAGTTAGCAAGTGCAGTAGCTGTCAAGTAAATAGAAGACGACGATCTTAGAAGCAACCAGGATCATAGTGTTTGCCAAACAAAGAAGGAACTGATGGAGTGTACACTAAGATACTGGTCAGCCTCTGAAGAACAAGGCTAAAGTGATTAAGCATTGGGTCAGTCCATTGATGATAAGTGAATGGTAGATCACAAGGAGAAAATGACCTGGACACGCCACAAATCTGAAGTGTCTTGTTATTCAGAAGGGGCCAGGACAAAGAGTCAAGCCATCAGTATCTGAGAGCAGTCGAGGCAAACAGAAGTATTGAAGTACTGTACAAGAGAAGGAAGAGGTGTTCTACATTGAAGATCCAATCAACACTCTTCAAGATCGTAGTGTTGTCTCTACATGTCAACTAGACACTACGACCATGTCCAAGAAGATATGCATCAGAATCGTAGAGTTCCGTCGTCTGAAGGTTGAAGCATTGGCAACGGTTCAATCTGAAGATTGATATTCAAACAGAGCTTATTGAGAGAATTGATGCAAAAGGACAACCTCTGATCGAGAAATCAGAAGGAGGAAATATAGTCAACTCCCTGCTCGAGACATCAAAGTGACATCTCTGACGGGGTAGGTGAAACAGTAGACTGCAGTGTCAGAAAGTCATGTTATGTCACATCTGCAGTCTACACCAAACAACTCGAGATCTACGAAGCAATTCAAATAGCTCCCAATGGCTACATTCTAACGGGAAGACTGTGAAGGAGTATAAATGAGAAAGAGCTTCAAAGATCAAAGGTTACTGGAGTTGCTGAGTTTGGAGAAATGGTGGACTGATCTAAATAATGTAAAATAGTGAGTGACCAATGAAGGTCCGAAGGCTCACTCTACGATCCACCAAGAACACTTAGAGATAAACAAAGAAAGAAGTAGAAGTGAGAGTTCTACAATGTAGAAGTGAGAGTTCTACTACAAAAATAGTGTTCTGAACT
This sequence comes from Panax ginseng, assembly GCA_020205605.1. Lineage (NCBI taxonomy): Eukaryota > Viridiplantae > Streptophyta > Magnoliopsida > Apiales > Araliaceae > Panax > Panax ginseng. Next base: position 17,326,337 of record CM035142.1, on the reverse strand, counting down.
GCCAAGAGAAAGAAGAGCATCAATATCATCTTGATGTTCATCATGGGAAGACTCTAAGTACCAGAGAGAAGAGCTTACAGTCATCTTAGCAAGTCCATCATGAGAAGGCATCTAGTATCAAGAAAGAAGATCACCAACGCCATCATGGTGTCAAGCATGAGAAAGTTTCTTGTACCTAGCAGAAGAGCTTACAGTCATCTTAGAAACTAATCATGTGCAACCATCAAGTATTAAGAAGAATGATATTCACTGCAGTTCAACAAGGGATCATCAGAAGTGGTTGAGTATTTGAAGAAACTGAGCATCAAACAACACTCAACTGCACCTCAAGGATGATCACGTCAAGCTGCTAAGCATTCAGAGATGAAGAGCTTAAAGAACATCTTAGCAGCACCTCCAATAAATAAACAACATCAACAACAAGAAGCCAGGGCCTGAGGGGTCCTTATTCGGAGGGACTAAATAAAGTTCCAAGCCTGCTGGGCTTGAAGAGTTCCTAGGGAACTAGAGAAGTTCCAAGGCTGCTGGCCTTGAAGAGTTCTTAGTGAACTAAAGTCCCAAGGCTGTTGGCCTTGAAGGAATCTTAGTGATTCAGGGTGCTGTCCTTCCTTAGTGGAAATCCTGCTAGTTGAAAGCAAAAGAGTGGATTAGGAGCTTGAGTCTCTGAACCACTTAAAATCCCTTGTGTCTTTTACTTTATATCATTTACATTATGTACATTAACTACTATAACTGCTATGTATGTTTTAACTGCTTATAACCGAACTAACTCTAAGAACAATGTATGTATGATTATGAATATATCAATGAAGGGGATCTTTTACTTATTCCGATGTGCTTGAAAAGATTCTTATGTTTGTCATATGCTACATCATTAGCAATACGAAATAAATGAGAAAAGTATTTGAAATTAAAAGGATCTATTCAACCCCCCCTTCTAGATCTATATTGTGCCTATTGGGAACTAATACAGTGGACTGCCAAAGAAGACTTCAATAGCTTTAAATGGATTAACACTCGGTTTCCACCGGTAAAAAGTAGCTAAATATAAGCTCACAAGTGTTTGAAATGACCAAACACTTAATTTATAGTGTGTATAAAGCAAATTGGACAGGGCTTCCTCACCATTTTCTTATGCAAAATGTCCACCTCAAGCCCTCTATTTATAGAGGGGGAGCCGAGGTGTGTACTTGCGGCCCTTGAATGCACTTGGCAACGCCAGGTGCTCCGGCTCTGTGGGTCTCGCTTATCTCAAGATGCAGCGCGTGTAACGTGATGTCCGCACAAACTTTTAGAACTTTAATCTGGGCATTCGATCGAGGTGTATAAGACCTTTTTCAGCATGCTATTGTCAAGAGCTACACAATGACATGGGAGTGGAGGTTGTACGAAGTCAGGAAGATGGGATCATGCTCTAAGTCTTCAAGTCTTCAAATTCTATCTGGTGTGTTGTCTTGGGTAGTAGTCACTCGGGATTAGAGCTAATTGGTTCTTGTAGGGCATTCATGTGTAATGTATGTTGAAATGTTATTGAGATGGAGCCATGTGGGATCGAGGTGGCAAAATGATTATTTTGCCCCTCACCGGGGTTATCTCCAGTTTGGGCTGATTTAGCAGTCGTTGCTCAAGGTTATCTCTGAGATTGGGCTGCTGCAAGTGCTGAATGTCCTCAGGGTTGTCTCTGAGGTGTGCCTGTCCTCCCGGGGTTATCTCCGGGTTCAGAACTGAGTGAGGGGGCTATCACCGAGTGTTGAAGCTGATTGCAGGGATTCAAAATAAGCATTTCCGGTGTTATCTCCGGAACTGCAACTGGATGCCTCGGGGTTATCTCCAAGGTTTGAACTATATCTCCTGGGGTTGTCTCCGGGATTGGAACTGAAGATCTCGGGGTTGTCTCCGAGATGGAACTGAGGATTCCGGGGTTGTCTCCGGAACTGGAATTGTATTCCTCGAGGTTTTCTTCGAGGTTCAAACTAAAATTTCCGCGGTTATCTCCGGGACTAGATCTGAATATCTCGTGGTTGTCTCTGAGATGGAAAACTGAGTATCCCGGGGTTATCTCCAGGACAATTCTGCATTGACTCCCAGGGTTATCTCTGGAAGATGACTTTGCCCTCCTACAAGATTAGTAACTTGAATGAAAAATTTCGAGTGTCTATAGATGCCCCTCTTTATCATATTCATGCAATGTAATGGCATGGATAGGATAAAGAACACTAGACACTTAACACATGACAAGATATTCATGATGCAATGTACTGCAGCATGATGCAAATATATGTGGTCCGTTGGACTGTTTTCCAACGGAATGTGATGACTGTTTGCTCCCATGACTTCTGATGGGGACTGGAGAGATCACTGATGACTCTGATGAACTGCTTGGATGTGTGTTCCAAAATTCTTAGGATCTTCCAGGATGTCAACTTTGGGGTTATCACCAAAGTCCTTAATCCTTGGTACAGACTTTTTACCATAGATGTTCCTCTCATATACAAGAGACTCTAGGGGAATGAGCATTTATCTGATACCGATTGTGTATAACATATTCCATCATTGGTCTCCCTGATGAGGATGGCTTTTCCTGGTTTATATCGCCAGGTCTTCCTAGTGATCTGTCGGATTTACTGCCAACAGTATGTGTTTTTCAAGGTTGCCTAACGCTCGCTGAAATGTTCTTCAATGGACGAGATCCCTGCTGGGGATAATGTCAAGGCTGCTTGACCTTCGTTGATGTGTGCATCAACGGATGATGTCATCGGATGTCTTCCGACGCTTTGTTGGGTTTAATTACCAACGGCTGATGTCATTGGATGTCTTCGAACGCTTCGTTAGGTTTAATTTCCAACGGTTGAAGTTGTATGAAATCCCCACTGGGGAGCGGTGCTTTGGAGTTACGACCCCGTATTGACGGCATCAAACCTTTGTGAGGTATTGCCAATCGTAGTTTGCAATAATTGTGATCATCGGTATAGTGAACCATGTGTTTGGGTGAATACTAATGAGTTACGTATAGACCCGCAGTTTGGTCTTTGAAAACCAGGATTTCAGGCTTGTCCGCTCAATCGCGTAGTATTTTTTCCTATTTTGACTGTTTCAACTTGTGAGAACTCCTTTGCAACTCGAATTGGATTGAGCCGGAGGGGTGGATCACACCTAGGGGAGCCGCAGGTACATCTGCGGTAGCCGCATGCACACTTACGGCCAACCGTGGGAGGTTTTAAGGCACCTGTTGCTTTCACAAGTCATTTTCAAACTGCGTCGCACGGGAAATCCGAGAGCTTTTCTTCAGATCTACTGAGTTCGGGCATCTTTCTGCAAATTCTATTACCGTACAAGTGTTTCACACTACCCTGGTAAAGTATGCATGCCTTCTTTACAAGTTTTTGTCCGTTGGAAAATGAGTTATCATATGAAATGCGTCTAAACACATAGTAGTGAATATGCATGCTCATATGACTTGATAAAAAATATTCAACATAGTAAATGTTAGTATTAAACCATGATGAACATAATGATGTGAAAAAATTTGACTTTTAAAACAGTCAAATTGGTACCTTTTTTCTACTATTTCTTATCCTATTTGAGGACAAATGAGCAAAGGTAAGAAAACAAAGTAATCCTGGTAACTAGTCTACCCTTACAGATTATGACTTTGGCATGGTCATGCATTATATAATGTTTATGACTGTGAGTAGGTGTGCTACTGAATGGCCACCTAGTCATGCCTATGCGCATGTGGATAGTCCTGTTTACAAAGGAGACTCTGGCAAAATTTTCCAAAAGTCTAGGCATTGGGTAGACATGCATTTGAAAATCTCCAAGTTAGAATTTACCACACCCTTTCTTAGGTGATTTGGAGACTTATGTCCAGATATTATGGGTCCGGATCAGCCGAGTAGTTCCTGCAGGACCACTTCAGGTGTGCGGAGGAGGGCTTCTGAAGTGCCTCGACCCCATTAAGTCAGACATCCTCGTCGTTTGGCGGAGGCGATGATACGTCCTATCTGGGTTGATGTACTGGATGTTGAGGACGAGGAGGAAGATGTACCGGCTACGGCTGCAGCTCCTGCTGCTCATGCTCCTCGCAGGGAGCTTCCAAGCATTGTTGTAATGATTCCAGATCTTCTGGGTGATTTGAGTCGCCACCCTTAGTTTACTTGTCAGTAAACGAGGTAAAAACTGGGTTTAATCTTCCTTTTTCCTATTGACGAAGAGCAAGGATTCTGATGTTGATTTGCATGTGATATAGGTTCCCGACTTTACACAGCCTTGAGGGAACTAGTTCAGCATACACTCCCTTTATCAGGCTGTGCATCCAGATTACTGAGGTATTGTGCATGGTTGGGGCTTTGGGGCATTCTTTTCCATTCTTCCCCGCCGTCGTCCCTGGGGTTACCTCAAGGCATTGTTTGAGCGTTGGTTTCACCAGACTCAGTCTCTTCATTTGTTGGATAGTGAGGTGATGATGACGCCGATGGATTTGCGGTTTATCACCGGTATGGAGTTTGGAGGGCGCCCCATGCCATATACAATGAACATTACCCTTGATCGCCACGCCGATCGTTGCTAGGAGTTTTCGATCGAGGCGCCAAGGGCGTGGATGTCTGTCTGGGTCCTTTCGAGCGTAGATGCTATGAAATTAATCGCTGAGTGAGCCCATGCCCGCTGATGTGAGAGTTAGGGATTGCATTTTCCAGCGATTGTTCCTGGTTATTATTAGAGGTTGTTTCATAGCTGACAACTCTTCCACGGTGTCATTCGCTTTGATCAGCGCCACTCGGGAGGTGGACCATATTGGAAAGTATGATTGGGGCTCCTACACCTTTGCCTATTTCCTTAGGGGAATGCGCATGCGTTCACAGGGCTTGACAGAGGCTTGGCTAGGATTTTACCTATTTCTGCTGGTGAGTATTTCTCTTTTGATTTCCCATGCACAGGTTAAGAGTGTTGACTGACCGCATATATTTGTCTTTGTGTTGGCAGTTTTGGGCCTATGAGAGGCTTCCATGTTTGCATCCTATTAGTGTGTTAGGTTTAGATACCTATCCATGAGGATGATGATGACATCACTCAATCTTGGCGGAGGTTCCTGTAGCTGAGGGTTTCACCCATTGTCGCTTACAGTTGGAGTTATTGACAGTTGATGCTATCACCCCTACTCTGGGGAACATTTGACGATCAGCTTTGAGGATGGATACCCGACTGGTGTCGAGCACGTGATGTCCACCCGCCAGATTCCTCTCTTCAAAGATGGAGGATGGGAGCTCTATTTAGGAGATTGTGCTATTAGGAGCACCACAGGAGAGATTCGTGTACCGATCTTGCCTCCTGCCAGGAGTTATTGGCCTGTGTTGCAGTCGCCTATCGATGACATCCCATTAATGGGTATTGACGGCTACACATTGTCAGAGGGTCCGTTTACTTAGGAGGCATTATATCGCTGGTTGTCCCCTCGTACCATTGGAGCCCAGACCCATGATGAATGGGATTTATACCCACGAATTGGATACTTTATGACTTAAATAGTTGTCTGATCTCATACATTTTATATAGTTTTATATGATTATAGTGTTATTATGCTTAACCGATTTATTGCAGGGCTTTACAGGTGTTTTCTAGCCTTCAAAGGGCAAAATGGTCATATTTCATATACTCGCGTCGCGGCGCCAATGCCAAGCCTTGTGCTAACGCCGCAGCGCCATCCTCCTGTCTTGCTAACGTCACCTTCGCGCCGCAGCGCCACTAATCCTTTATGGGCTCGCGCTGCAGCGCGAGCCCCAGTGTTTTTCCTGCACACGTGGCGCCGCATCGCCACCCATAGGCCTATAGCCCGCGCCGCAGCGTGAGCTCTGATGCCCAGACAGAGAGGGGCTTGGTTTGACCTAAAAAAAGAATGAAACTGGTATATATTATGCCCAGCCTCTGTAATACATATATGGAGAGATATAGTAGGATAGATTAATATAGAATAACTTTGTTGTGATGCCCCCAAAATAGGTATACATCACCCATCTTGAGTCGCCAAATACATGGTACAGAATTTAAATACAAACTTCTTTTATACAGTACGATAAAACGTAACTGAGAGTTTCAACATGGATAATGTCTCGTAGAGAGTATCCAAACTCAAATAAAGTCCTCATTACAATTATTATCACACTATTTCACTGAATAGTGAGGACTACTAATGCAAACAGTTGGACCATCACTCCGTTCCCTGACTAGACCCAGCTATATTCTTATTTCCTGAAGAGAACAATGAAAACAAAGGGTGAGCTCAACTAACCCAATAAAAAATATTATGACTAAGATAATGCAAAATAAATTTTCGTTAGCCTTCAACAGTGTTAAACTAATAAAATATAATAAACATCAAGTTTAACTGTAGCGGAACAAGCAATCTATTAGAAGAGTCAAGTAGAGCATGATATCTATTATCTTCTATGATTTAAAAAGTTTATCATCAATTTTATCGCTGAGACTCAGCTTAATAAATAAACCACATCATCGAATCATCCCTGCACTACGGGCTAAGGATATTCATGAAATCATCAATGGTCATGATTATACCGAATAATCCATGGTTATAATCATACCAACAACTGTCCATCAATGCACTACAGGCCAATAAGGATTTTTACCACATCATTTATAACATTACGGTCATGATTATACCGAATAATCCCTGGTCATAATCATACCAATCAATAGTACATCTATGCACGTAAGCCACAGATGACTTTTATCGCAATATAAGCATGAGGATGATGACAATGATATAAGAATTCCATTAAAAGAAAGCAAAGGAGAAATTTTTACAGATTTTAAACTTAATTTATCCAGAATTCAATAATGTCCAAATTATCAACATGATACTACTTTGTGGAGTAAAATTCAAGAATAATATTGTATCAAAAATTATTTGTGTTGGGCTTCGGCACAGAAACGCATAGCGGAAATTAAAATTTTAAAACAATTTCCGAAACCCTAAAACAGGATCCATGCGAAAATCAATTAATTCAGAGGTTTAGAGATTATACCGATATAAACAAAACGAGAATCAAACCGATCATACCTCGAATCTCCAACGCAATACAAACCGATTGCGCCTCTACCAGATCCACATCGAACGCCTCACTTAACCGTCGAACGATTCTCTAGAAATTATAAGAAGGACTTGCATGACTAGCCACCAAAAGGAATGGATTTTGAAATCGCTTTCTCTAGTCTCTCTCTAAGAATGGCTAGGTTTTTCAATTATGATATATTTTGCCTAAAGAGTCGCTATATATCATATATATAGTAGTTAAAAGGAATTAATCAAATCAAAACCTAATTTTATAAAATCAATTTATATATATATCTCTTAATTAAGTCTTACTTAATTAATATACATATATACAATTATCCTTTTAATTTAAATTGTGATTTAAATACTATTAATCATATTAATATATTTAAATCCTTAAAATTTAAATTAATTCCCTTTAAATAACGTTTCTATGTGTGTGACTCATAGGTTATTATTACGCTGGCAATAATTTTAAAATCATATTATAAAATTATAAATAAAAGGAGAGCATTCTAGTAATGCATCATCGCTACCCAAGTAATAATAAGATCGATGATTCGATGCAACCTTTTCGTGACCAATGTTTCAATGTAATTTAATCCTTTTAACCTTAATATCCTAGATTAAACTCGAGTCATGGAATGTGTCATACTCTTCATAATTTAATCTGAGTTTTCTTGATCAATGAGTAGACTATATGAAACAAATCACTATTTGAGCATGGCCATGCATTTCATAGTCCTACTCAATCAAGAGGCCTATGGATATCACCCATAATATATAGGATGGTTAAATTCCATCTAGATCACTCATATTTCTCACACGATTAATGATGAACCCAATAATCACCTTTATAGTCTACTCCTATTAAAGGTGACATTTGATGATATCAAAGTACATAAATTCTCGTGTAGTAATATAGCGATTTCGTGCCTGGAGGACCATTACATCATTGTCACTATGAGAATTGCTAATGACACTTCTCATAATAATCCCCATATAGAATTCTCATGGTGGGTCCGTCCAAAGACATCGTTTCTAACATGTACCTATGCATCGACTTAATATCATATATTTATGACCAATGAGATTTGGTCATCAATCGATCCACATACTAGTCTCAATGCATCATTGTTGTCCCATCAACAATGATACTCGATTAGGACATTTAAGAACAACCGATACTAATGGTAATATATAATCTCATGTTCAAGTCACATACTTGAAACTATATAATTTGTATCACTATTCTAAGGAATTTTATTATGTTATATTACGCAAAGAATAAAACCATAATAAAATCATATATTTATTCAATCAAATATAATATCAAAACGTTAAGCAATTATATCAAATAATTGGCCTCTAGGGCATAAACTCTAACAATTTGGACAGCAACGAAATCAATTTTTGTCATGAATAATTTCCCGGGTGAATAGTACCCGAGTGAAAAGTACCCCGTGAATAGTACTTCGGGAATAGTACCCCGTGAATAATACTTTGTTAATAGTACTCGTGAATAGTACTTTGTGAATAGTACCCCATGAATAGTACTTTGTGAATAGTACCCCATGAATAGTACTTTGTGAATAGTACTGTAAAAATGAATACTACTCATGGACAGTACTCCGACATGAAAAGCTTAAAATTTAACAAGAATGTGTAGAAAATATCCTTGTGAAACGATACTAGATGAAGCGCAAATTTCAAGGATATTCTACTAATTTCAAGGAGTATAGAAGCAATACTTTAACAAAATAAGGGTATAATCAGGAATACAAGACGAAATAATATTACTCACATACTACAGAGTATGGAAGAAAATATTATTCGTATGAATACTGAACAAAATAATATCTCTTACCTCAAAGAAGACCGGATACTCGAATAAAGAGGTAGCGTACTTTCTTCTTTACTTTCTCTATAGCTTTCTCTCTATAGCTTCTCTCTCTATAATTGCTCTTGTGAGTCTTAGTGAATTGGTGAGAATGAAAGAAGAATGAGCTTCTATTTATAGAAAATATAGTTTCGATAATTGCACGCTTTTGGGGCTCAAAATATTACAAAGATAATACCTTCATCTTTTCCTTCATTTTTAATTTAGTCCTCGCAAGTATTATCAAACTTGCACCACCTCCCCTAATAGTACATCTTGTGAATCAATAGTACAATCATGTGAATCAATAGTACAATAATGTGAAAAATAATTACAAAGATAAGACCTTCATCTATACCTCCATTTTTAATTTAGTCATGCAAGTATTATCAATCTTGCACCACCTCCCCTAATAGTACATGCATGTGAATCAATAGTACACACATGTAAACAAATAGTTATAAACATGTGAATTAATAGCAATTAATTGCTCATTTATCCGATTAATTACCCGATTAATCAATATAACCTCCAGACATCCATTATTATCAAAATAGATGTCGATTTCCACTAACACTAATAATCCCAACATAATGGAAATATTAATTTCATCTTTAATCAACACGAACTTATTCATCATTAATATTATAACTCACAATATTTAACAACCGCATCATTCCTGTGAAAGAGGGGGCTTTCCGATAAGGATTTCTCCCTATCATGCGCAAATTAGTGACCAAACCTCTCCTCGATGTAACTTTCTAGACATCATCAATATTGCAAATAATAATATGAATAACTTTGTCGCCTCAATTATTGATTTAATAATATAAAATATTATGCAGATGATATCGTGACAATAATTAAATCAATAATATTAAAGATATTATGCAAAGAATTATCGTAGCAATAATTGAGTATAACCGAGTGACTTCTCACGTAAGCATCAATAATCAATACCGTGTGCTACTATGCAACCACGCCAGACATCGCATTTTTTTTACCACCGGTAGTTCAACAGCTTTAATTCAGAAAAACTTTCGCCATTATTTTTATAAAAAGATAATTCTATCATTTTCTAACTACGATAATACTTTCGCAGGGGGTCCACTAATGATTGTGTCGTCGCATTTAATATTCCCTCGTTAAAACGAATATTCCCCACCAATCGAATATTATATAACCACTTGCTTACTTTGCAAAATTTATAAATATTACCCACAACTATAACATTATATCAAATCCACACCATAATATTCAAAAATATATTTCGAGAAAAATTAATCTTTATTCATAAAAGTTGGGGTCTTACAACCTCCCCTTCTTATGAAATTTCATCCTCAAAATTAGGGTGCGTACCGGTATGTCAAGAGGTGAGGATACCTTGATTTCATTTCAGATTCTAACTCCCAGTCATTTCCTCAACATCGTGGTTTCTCCACAAAACTTTGACTTGAGGTATAACCTTGAGCGTAGAATATGATCCTTCTTATCCAAGATTTTAACAGTACCTCTTCATACGCTAAATCTTCCGCTATCTCATCCGGCTTCTAATTCAATAATGTGGTTCGGTCTTTCACATATTTACGTAATATAGATATGTGAAAAACGTTATGAACACGAGACATACTTACAGTAGTAAGCGCAGTCTATAGGCCACGCCCTACTCGATCGAGGATTAAAATGGGCCAATGAATCGAGGATCGAGCTTTCTCTCTTTCAAATCTCAGAACTCCTTTCCATGGAGCAACACGTAATAAACACATGATCTCCAATATTGAATTCCACGCCCTTTCGATGAAGATCAAGATAACTCTTTTGTCGATCTTGTGAGGTTTTTATACGTTGTTTGATCGCTTGAATCTTTTTCGTAGTCATACGTACTCAACTCCCATCCCAACAACGTTGCTTCACCCACCTCATCCCAAAGATACCGAGAACGACACTTTCTTCCATACAACGCCTCAAATGGAGCCATGCCAATACTTGCTTGATAACCGTTGTTGTAGAAAAACTCCACCAATGGTAAGAACTTGTCCCAACTTCCTTTGAAGTCAAGGACACAGTAGTCTTAATAAATCTTCAAGAGTTTGAATAGTCCTCTCCGATCGCCCATCCGCTTGAGGATGATATGCCAAACTAAATCGTAAATCTGCGCCCATAGCTTTTTTTTCAAACTAACCCAAAATCGTGAAGTGAATCTTGGGTCTCGATCGTAAACTATGGATACCGCATACCATGCAATCTTACAATCTCGCTTATGTACATACGAGCAAGACGCTCAAGTGTATAAGTTTCTCGAGATCGAAGAAGAAATGAGCAGACTTGGTCAATCTATCAACAATGACCCAAATCGCATCTATGCCTTGAGAAACCTTGGGAAGACCAAAGAATCGAAAATCCATGGTAATGTGCTCCCACTTCCATTCTAGAATTTCAAGTGGTTGCAATGGACCTTTTGGCACTTGATGCTCCGCCGACTCGCTGACAAGTTAGACACCTTGAGATAAACCCCGCTATCTCTCTCTTCTTCATATTGCTTCCACCAAAATGTATGTCAAGATCACGATACATTTTGGTACTCCTGTGATGGATTGCAAACGGTGTTGTGCGCCCCATCATGATTTTATACTTCAAGTCGTAATCATTAGAACACAAAGTCCGGAGTCGACTCAAGTATTCCTTCTTCATCGATTCTTGCTTCCTAATAAAGCACCTTCTTGCACTTTCTTCCTCATACGCATCACCTCCAGTCCTCAGTAGCTTGAGCAAATTTTAACTTTATCGATTAAAGTCTGCTCTACTCAGATATTCGCCATCATCACATGGGTCCCTGAGTCTTTAACTCTATCTCCATCCTTTGTAAGTCATACAAAATGGGCCTTTATATTGACAATATCGCACTCGCATTCGCATATGATCTTCTACTCAATGCGCCACCACACTACGCTCGCTTTTCCAGATGGTATCAAATGGTATGATCGTAATCTTTCAATAGCTCAAGCCATCGCCATGCCGCATGTTGAGTTCCTTTTGAGTGAAGAAATATTTGAGGCTTTTATGATCCGTGATAGATCTCCACCTTCTCTCCATACATGTAATGCCTCCAAATCTTAAGCAAAAAAATGATAAATGCTAACTCTAGATCATGAGTAGGATAATTCTCTCATATTCTTTTGAGTTGTCGTGAGGCATAGGCTATGACTTTCCCATGTTGCATGAGAACACATCCTAAACCTTTTTGCCTCAAGCATCATCAGAGATGACAAATCCTCCGAACCAGATGGTATTGTCGTAACAAAAAATAAATGAGTCTCCTCTCGAGTTCTTGAAAACTCTTCTCACATTCCTCGCCCAACCGAATTTTGTATCTTTCCGAGTCACCGAAAGTTAATGGAGTAGTGATTCGAGAAAACCCTTCTACTTAATCTCCGATAATAACCAAATAAGCCGAGAAAGCTACGATTTCTGGCCACCGAACTTAGGTTGCTCCTAAATTTTGAATTGCTTCAATCTTTGCTCGGTCAATAGATATTCCATGATTTGATATCACGTGCCCAAGGAATGCTACTTCCTCAAGCCGTAACTCGATTTCTTCAACTTGGCATATAACTTGTTTTCACGGCTTTTGGAGTATCAAATTTCAAGTGTTGCTTTCATGATCTTCACGGCTTTTTTGAGTAAATGAGGATGTCATCAATAAAGACGACCACAAAGTGATCCAAATATTCCTCAATACTTGGCTCATCATATCCATGAAGGCAAAGCAGGAGCATTAGTCAATCCAAAAGACATGACTAGGAATTCAGAATGCCCGCATCGAAGTTCTCGAAAGCGCCTTTTGAATGTCATCAGCTTTTAATCTTCAATCGATGATATCCAAAATGAAAGATCGATCTTTGAAAAGAATTTGCGCCTTGCAACCGGTCAAACAGTCATCAATGCGAGGCAACGGGTACCTATTTTTGATGGTGACATGATTCAACTCCCGATAATCAATACAAAGTCGATACTTCCATCTTTCTTCTTCACGAATAGTAATAGAGCACCCCAAGGAGACGACTAGGTCGAATGAAACCGATGTCTAACAATTCTCGCAGTTGGGTTTTTAACTCCTCAAGTTCAATAGAGCCATTCGATATGGGGCTTTGAAAATGGGTTTTGTACCGTTTCAAGGTCGATACAAAAATCTCATTTCACGCCTCCGGGTAGGCCAGAAGTTCTTCGTGAAATACGCCAGAAATTTATTAACAATAGAAATATCATTCAAATCAACGATTTATTTTTGTTTAAATCATGATATGGGCTAAGAAAGCTTGACATCCGCTTTTTAATAAACGAATAGCTTTATGGCTTGATATGACAAAGATTGATTTTAGTGGTTTGGTCATTTTGAATTCGCATAATAGGTCAAGTTAGAATATGAAAGCTAACAACCTTACGAAAACAATCAATTTTAGTATGATGAGTAGTTAACCAATCAATCCCTAAAAATCACATCAAATGCAAGTATTTTTAAGGAGATAAGATCGACAGTAACGTGAGGGCACCGATTTGAATCAAACAAGACTTATAAACAAAGGATGTAATGAAGGTTTCTCCCAACGGAGTTTCAACAGATAAGTCAAAGTCTAATTTCTCCTGAGTTAAATTTAAACGTTGAGCGCAAGTAGAGAAATAAAAGAATGGGTAGAACCGTAGATCAAATAAGGTATAGACTTCACTAGAGTTTATGATTAGCTTACCCGTGATCACCACCTCGCTCGATTCCTCGCTTTTTGGGAGGTTACGACAAACGCCTCCCTTGAACTACCGGCTTTGTCTTGTCTGGGACGACCTTTTGATGCCTCCATCCCAAATTGGACTTGACTTTTGCAGTGCATGACAAAATCGGGCAAGGTGACCTTCTTTCCATAATTATAACACGCTTTGATCGTCATGCATACAGCTTGACCGATGTGTCCTCCCCTCCGTGATTTGTAACATACGATCGGTTGTCGCTCTCCTTCCTTAACAACAAAAAAAAGTGATGACGCCTTCCATCATTATTGAATCTCCTCTTCTTGAAATTTCCACTTCTATTATCTTGGCCATGATTACCACCAAGTGGTTACCATTTCGCATGTTGATTCCTCCACGCTTTGTCATCACCGCTCTCAATGACCGCGCTACCACTAGTATTATCATTTTGTTTACCGCTTCTCTCTGGTTGGGTTGACTCATTATCGCGCCCCAATAATCGAGCCCTATTTACAACATCCTAATACAAACACAGCTTTGTGAGAAATTAGGTATCGACGATATCTCGGTTTCAAACCTCTTAGAAACATCCGCGCCATTCTCTCCTCATTATCAACCAAGTGGGACGCAAACCGACAAACTCGCAAAAAACTTAGCTTCAGATCATGACACTGGCCATATTGTTTTGCTCCAAATTGATGAACTCTACCTCCTTCATGTGATGAATACTTTCGGAAAGTACTTGTCGCTGAATGCTTCTTGAACTTCTCCCAAGACATCTTCAAAGTGCGAAAGTTGAGTACGCTTTTACCGATTCCCACCAAGAATCCGCCTCTCCTCGCAACATAAAGGTGGCAAAGGAACCTTTTTCTCCTGAGCATCCCAAGACATCAAATATCTTGGTGATCTTCTTTATCCACGCCTCCGCTTAAGTGGTTTTGGCTTCTCCATAAACTCCGGTGGTCCCAAATTCTCCTCGAATGCTTTAGCGCGACCATCCGAGAGTTGCCAAAGTGTTTCCACCGCATTTTGAACAGAGTCGTTCACCGATGTCGCATGAATTGCATAAAGCCTCCGAACATCCCATCGCTCATCATTTGGTCATCGTTTGTTTTTTCTCGAGGATTATTGCCATCCCTCGATGCACATTATCCTCGGTATCGATCATTGGTGACTCAACGGCCTCATGTGTGCTTCATTGCTTATCTCAACATTTTCGGATGCCATTATCAAATACTGCCACAAAACAAGGGTTAATTGACATGTCACATATTATCCCTATACTCCGACCGACCAATTAAATACCAAATAAACTTAGGTAGGTCATACTAGCGAAGGAATTTCCCGTCCCTCCCCTCCTAGTTCTAGTCTCACATCTCAAATGTGATCATATCCCTAAGCTTTGATACCAAATCGTGACGCCCCCAAAATAGGTATACATCACCCATCTTGAGTCGCCAAATACATGGTACAAAATTTAAATACAAACTTCTTTTTATACAAAAATACGACAAAACGTAAATCGAGAGTTTCAACACGACGATAATGTCTCATAGAGAGTATCCAAACTCAAATAAAGTCCTCATTACAATTATTATCACACTATTTCACCGAATAGTGAGGACTACTAATGCAAACATCTCGACCATCACTCCGCTCCCCGACTAGTCCCAAATATATTCTCATTTCAAAGAGAACAATGAAAACAAAAGGTGAGCTCAACTAGCCCAAGAAGAAATATTATGACTAAGATAATGCGTAATAAATTATCGTTAGCCTTCAACAAAGTTAAACCGATAAAATATAATAAACATCAAGTTTAATCATAAATGAACAAGCAATCCATTAGAAGAGTCAAGTAGAGCATGATATCTACTATCTTCTATGATTTAAAAAGTTTATCATCAATTTTATCACGAGACTCAAATTTTAATAAATAAACCACATCATCGAATCATCCCCGCACTACGCCAAGGATATTCATGTAATCATCAATGGTCATGATTATACCGAATAATCCTCGGGTCATAATCATACCAACAACTCGTCCATCAATGCACTACAAGCCAATGAGGATTTTTACCACATCATTTGTAATATTACTACCATGATTATACCGAATAATCCATCGTCATAATCATACCAATCAATAAAGACATCTATGCACGTAAGCCACATATGACTTTTATCACAATATAAGCATGAGGATGATGACAATGATATAAGAATTCAATTAAAAGAAAGCAAAGGATAAATTTTTAAAGATTTATAACTTAATTTATCCAATTCAATAATGTCCAAATTGTCAACATGATACTACTTTGTGGAGTAAAATTCAAGAATAATATTGTATCAAAAATGATTTGACAAAGAAAGAAATCAATTTTTGTCATGAATAATTCCCGTGTGAATAGTACCCGAGTGAATAATAGTACCTCATGAATAGTACTTCGTGAATAGTACTTCGTGAATAGTATTTTTGAATAGTACTTTATGAATAGTACTTTGTGAATAGTACTTTGAATAGTACTTCGTGAATAGTACTTTATGAATAGTACTTTGTGAATAGTACTTTTGAATAATAGTACTTTGTGAATAGTACCATAAAAATGAATACTACTCATATGGACAAGATTCTAGATGAAAAAGCTTAAAATTTAACAAGAATGTGTAGAAAATATCCTTGTGAAACGATACTAGATGAAGCGCAAATTTCAAGGATATTCTACTAATTTCACTTTATATAGAAGCAATACTTTAACAAAATGAGGGTATAATCAGAATACGATTTAAATAATATTACTCACATACTACAAGAGTATGGAAGAAAATATTATTCCTATGAATACCGAAAAAAATAATATCCCTTACCTCGTAAGAAGACCGATACTGAATAAAGAGGTAGCGTATTTCTCTTCTCTCTTTTCTCTATAGCTTCTCTCTCTATAATTGCTCTTGTGAGTCTTAGTGAATTGGTGAGAATGAAAGAAGAATGAGCTTCTATTTATAGAAAAATATAGTTTCGATAATCGCACGCTTTTGGGGCTCAAAATATTACAAAGATAATACCTTCATCTTTTCCTTCATTTTTAATTTAGTCCTCGCAAGTATTATCAAACTTGCACCACCTCCCCTAATAGTACATCATGTGAATCAATAGTACAATCATGTGAATCAATAGTACAATCATGTGAAAAAAAATAATTACAAGATAAGACCTTCATCTATACCTCCATTTTTAATTTAGTCATGCAAGTATTATCAATCTTGCACCACCTCCCCTAATAGTACATGCATGTGAATCAATAGTACACACATGTGAACAAATAGTTATAAAAATAGTTATAATGTGAATTAATAGCAATTAATTGCTCATTTATCCGATTAATTACCCGATCGGTCAATATAACCTCCGCACATCCATTATTATCAAAATAGATGTCGATTTCCACTAACACTAATAATCCCAACACAATGGAAATATCAATTTCATCTTTAATCAACACGAACTTATTCATCATTAATATTATAACTCACAATATTTAACAACCAGATCATTCCTGTGAAAGAGGGGGGCTTCCGATAAGGATTTCTCCCTATCATGCCGCAATTAATTAGTGACCAAACCTCTCCTCGATGTAACTTTCTAGACATCGTCAATATTGCAAATAATAATATGAATAACTTTGTCGCCTCAATTATTGATTTAATAATATAAAATATTATGCAGATGATACTGTGACAATAATTGAATCAATAATATGAGAGATATTATGCAAAGAATTATCATAGCAATAATTGAGTATAACTGAGTGACTTCTCACGTAAGCATCAATAATCAATACCGTGCTACTATGCAAACTAACGCCAGACATCGCATTTTTACCACCGGTAGTTCAACAAATTTAACTAGAAAACTTTCACCGTTATTTTTATAAAAAGATAATTATGTCATTTTCTAACTACGATAATACTTTCGCTGGGGGGGTCCACTAATGATTGTGTCCATCGCATTTAATATTCCCCGTTAAAACGAATATTCCCCACCAATCAAATATTATATAACCACTTGCTTACTTTGCAAAATTTGTAAATAATACCCACAACTATAACATTATATCAAATCCACACCATAATATTCAAAAATATATTTTGAGAAAAATTAATCTTTATTCATAAAAGTTGGGGTCTTACAACCTTATGAAATTTCATCCTCTCAAAATTAGGTGCATACCGGTATGTCAAAGAGGTGAGGATACCTTGACTTCATTTCAGATTCTAACTCCTGTGTCATTTTCTCAACATCGTGGTTTCTCCACAAAACTTTGACTTGAGGTATAACCTCGAGAGCGTAGAATATGATCCTTCTTATCCAAGATTTTAACAGTACCTCTTCATACGTTAAATCTTCCGCTATCTCATCCTGTTCTAATTCAATAATGTGGTTCGGTCTTTCACATATTTACGTAACATAGATATATGTGAAAAACGCTATGAACACGAGACATACTTGGTGGTAAAGCGCGTAGTCTATAGCCACGCTTCCTACTCGATCGAGGATTAAAAATGGGCCAATGAATCGAGGATCGAGCTTTCCTCTCTTTCCAAATCTCAGAACTCCTTTCCATGGAGCAACACGTAACAACACATGATCTCCAATATTGAATTCCACATCCTTTTCGATGAAGATCAAGATAACTCTCTTTTGTCGATCTTGTGAGGTTTTTATACGCTGTCGATCGCTTTAAATCTTTTTTGTAGTCATACGCACTCAACTCCGTCCCAACAACGTTGCTTCACCCACCTCATCCCAAAGATACCGGAGAACGACACTTTCTTCCATACAACGCCTCAAATGGAGCCATGCCAATACTTGTTTGATAACCGTTGTTGTTGTAGGAAAACTCCACCAATGGTAAGAACTTGTCCCAACTTCCTTTGAAGTCAAGGACACAGTAGTCTTAATAAATCTTCAAGAGTTTGAATAGTCCTCTCCGATCGCTCATCCGCTTGAGGATGATATGTCAACTAAATCAGTAAATCCGCTCATAGCTTTTTGCAAACTAACCCAAAATCGTGAAGTGAATCTTGGGTCTCGATCGTAAACTATGGATACCGGCATACCATGCAATCTTACAATCTTGCTTATGTATATATGAAAGCAAGACATTCAAGTGTATAAGTTTCTTCATATCGTTAAGAAATGAGCAGACTTGGTCAATCTATCAACAATGACCCAAATCGCATCTATGCCTTGAGAAACCTTTGGGAAGACCAAAGAATAAAATCCATGGTAATGTGCTCCCACTTCCATTCTGGAATTTCAAGTGGTTGCAATGGACCTTTTGCACTTGATGCTCCGCCTTGACTCGCTGACAAGTTAGACACCTTGAGATAAACCTCATTATCTCTCTCTTTATATATTGCTCCACCAAAATGTATGTCAAGATCACGATACATTTTGATACTCCTGTGATGGATTACAAACTATGTGTTGTGCGCCTCCATCATGATTTTATACTTCAAGTCGTAATCGTTAGGAACACAAAGTCTGGAGTTGACTCAAGTATTCCTTCTTCATCGATTCTTGCTTCCTAATAACACCTTCTTGCACTTTCTTCCTCATACGATCGCCTCCAGTGTCCGTAGTTTGAGCAACTTTAACTTTATCAATTAAAGCCTGTTCTACTCATATATTCGCCATCATCACATGGGTCCCTCGAGTCTTTAACTCTATCTCCATCCTTTGTAAGTCATACAAAATGGGCCTTTGTGTTGACAATATCGCACTCATACCAAGATATGATCTTCTCTACTCAACGCGCCAACCACTACGCTCGCTTTTCCAGATGGTATTGAATGGTATGATCGTAATCTTTCAATAGCTCAAGCCATCATCGTTGGCCGCATATTGAGTTCCTTTTGAGTGAAGAAATATTTGAGGCTTTTATGATCCGTATAGATCTCAACCTTCTCTCCATACAGGTAATGCCTCCAAATCTTAAGCATAAAAACGACAGCTGCTAACTCTAGATCATGAGTATGATAATTCCTCTCATATTCTTTGAGTTTTCGTGAGGCATATGATATGAATTTCCCATGTTGCATGAGAACACATCCTAAACCTTTCCCTGAAGCATCGTTGTATATGACAAATCCCTCTAAACCAGCTGGTATTATCAGAACAGGTGCTGAAATGAGCCTCATCTAGAGTTCTTGAAAACTCTTCTCACATTTTTCGTTCCAACCGAATTTTGTATCTTTTCGAGTCAGTTGAGTTAATGGAGTAGCGATTCGAGAAAATAATTCCATGAACCTCCGATAATAACAAAATAAGCCGAGAAAGCTATACTTTGGCCATCGACTTAGGTTGCTCCTCAAATTTTGAATTGCTTCAATCTTTGTTGGTCAGTCATGTGATATTCCGTAATTTGATATTACGTGCCCAAGGAATGCTACTTCCTCAAGCTAGAACTAGCATTTCTTTAACTTGGCATATAACTTGTTTTCACGAAGATTTTGGAGTATCAGCCTTAGGTATTGCTCATGATCTTCATGTCTTTTGGAGTAAATGAGGATGTCATCAATAAAGATGACCACAAAGTGATCCAAATATTTCTCGAATACTCGGTTCATCATATCCATGAAGGCAGCAGGAGCATTAGTCAATCCAAAAGACATGAGTAGGAATTCGTAATGCCCGCATCGAAGTTCTGAAAGCGAGTCTTTGAATGTCATCGCTTTTAATCTTCAACTAATGATATCCGTAATCGAAGATCGATCTTTGAAAAGAATTTGGCACCTTGCGGCAATCGGGTCAAACAGGTCATCAACGCGAGGCAACGAGTACTTATTTTTGATGGTGACATGATTCAACTCCCGATAATCAATACAAAGTCGCATACTTCCATCTTTCTTCTTCACGAATAGAATGTGAGCACCCCAAGGAGACGTACTAGGGTGAATGAAACCGATGTCTCAACAATTCCTGTAGTTGGGTTTTTAACTCCTCGAAGTTCAATAGAGCCATTTGATATGGGGCTTTGGAAATGGGTTTTTATTGGGTTCAAGGTCGATACAAACTCGAATTTCACGCTCGTGGTAGGCCATGAAGTTCTTCGTGAATACGTCAGAAATTTATTAACAATAGAAATATCATTCAAATCGATGTATTTTTGTTTAAATCTGTGACATGGGCTAAGAAAGCTTGACATCCATTTTTTAATAAACGAATAGCTTTATAGCTTGATATGACAGTGATTGACTTTAGTGGTTTGGTTGCTTGAATTCGCATAATAGGTTGGTTAGGAATATGAAAGCTAACAACCTTACGAAAACAATCAATTTTTTGTATGATGTGTAGTTAATCAATCAATCCCTAAAATCAAATCAAATACAAGTATTTTTAAGGAAATAAGATTGACAGGTAATGTGAGGGTACCGATTTGAACCAAACAAGACTTATAAACAGTGGATGTAATGAAGGTTTCTCCCAACGGAGTTTCAACAGATAAGTCAAAGTCTAATTTCTCCGGAGTTAAATTTAAACGTTGAGCGCAAGTAAAAGAAATAAAAGAATGGGTAGAACCGGTATCAAATAAGGTATAGACTTCGCTAGAGTTAATGATTAGCTTACTTGTGATCATTGTCGACGTCGGGATTTTTAGTTGTCCCTTTTCGTTACTTGTTCTTTGGTGTTCTCATGTTAGGTGAGATTTGTTTGAAAAAATAAGTGAAAAAGGTCCAACATGTATAATGTCGACGATGGACTGTTAAGAGTCGCCAATTAGTTTTTTAAATGGTTGTACCAACACAACCGAGAAAAGGTTTGCACATTGCCCCAGTGATGTGACACTGCTAAATGGGTCGGTGAAACCGAGATTCATTAGGGTCAGGGGACTTGATTATGCGGAGGGAAGGTGTTAGGCACCCCACCCCGACATCCGTGTTACCACGGTGACCGCCACTTTTCAAGAAACTATTATCTAAATGTGTGTGTGTGGGGGGGGGGGGGTCAATGTGCTGTTTATTTTGATGAATTATGAGGCCTCGTTCGCACCTATATACACAGGGTTTGAATTTATATGAAAATTCAATTTTTAGCAAGATATGGCAGTGACGTTTTATAAAATAGGTTTTTTCAAACCCTTGTGCTCAATAGTAATTGAGAATGTACAAAATAATGTCGACCTCCTCGTGGGTTTGAAAACCATCTGAGGAAATTCAGACAAAGGAAATAAATTTACAAGCTGCTTACAGCTGAAAATGTCCATCACGGGAACCGAATCTAGATCCAATAGGTTGAATCTGTGATCACATGATTCCTAGGCTCACATGATGCCGTAATTTGTATAAAAGCAATAAGCAGGTATATATATATAAAAGCTGTAAATATATATATACAAACATGATCAGCCACCACAAAGCACCTCCATGGGGGATCAGAAAATGTAAAGAAAGCTGTAAAAGCAATCAACCGCCACGAGGTAAACTCCAAGCGGGATGAAATATATATATATATATATATATATATATATATATATAAGCAATAAACGCACCTGATGTAAAATTCAGACTCATCGAACAGAGTTCGACAACAGTTCATATATATAAGTATATATAAAAGCAAGTAAACGCTCCGGATGTAAAATCCAGGCTCATCGAACAAAGTCCGAAAATGACGTTAATATATATATATATATATATATATATATATATATTAAAGTAAGAAACGCCTGCATCAAGTCTAGGCTCATCGAACAGAGTTCGACACACAGTTCATATATATATATATGTGTGTGTGTGTATACAAACTGAAATAAAACCACGGACCGAAGTCCAGGAAAACACACGCAACACGACTCTCAACGTGAAGAAGGGTGTGTGCAAAGATGAAGAGAAATGCTTTAAAGTGTGTGAGAAGGCTTACAGTGGGCTGCCAAAGAAAACTTCTATATCTTTAAAGTGGATGAACACTCGGCTCCCGCCGATACAAAAGTAGCTATATGTGAGCTCACAAGTGTTTAAAATGAGAAATCACTCAATATAGGGTGAGTACGGAGCAAATTGGATAGGGCTTCCTCGCCTTCTTTTTTCTTAAAATGGCCACCCCAAGCCCTCTATTTATAGAGGGGGGTGCCGCAGTGTACTGGTACACAATGGCTAAGCCATGATTTACTCATAGTTACACAGTTGCCCTGTTTCATGTGTCACGTCGTCTCGCAAAGATGTGCACGCAGCAATCGTAATGTCCGTTCGAACTTCTAGAATTGCAATCCAGGCAACCGATTGAGGTATATAAGACCTATTTTGGACCGCCGTTGTCGAGAGTTACGCAATGGCATGGGATTAGAGGTTGTACGAAGTCAGGAAGATGAGATGGTGCCCTCCAATCTTCAAGCTTCAAATTCTATCTGTTACCATGCGTAATAGTCACTCAGGATTGGTTTTCCTTGATTCTTGTGGGACATTATTGTGTAGAAATATATGTATGAGATGTTGAGACGGCGCTATGTGGCGTCAAGGTGGCAAGATGATGACTTTGCCCCTCACCGGGGTTATCTCCGGTTTGGGCTGATAAAGCAGACGTTGCTCAGGGCTTCGCTGAGATTGGACTGCTGCAAGTGTTGAAGGTCTTCAGTGTCATCTTTGAGGTGTGCATCTCTTCCTGGGGTTATGTCCGGGTCTTATACTGAGTGTCGAGGTTGAAGCTGATTGCATGCATTTGAAACAAGCACTTCTGGGGTTATCGCGGGAATTGCAACTGCCCTCCTTGGGGTTATCACCAAGGTGGGTAAATGCTACTCCCAGTGTTGGGACTGAGACTGGATACCTCGGGGTTATCTTCGAGATTAATCGGTCTTCTTCGGTGGAATTTCTGGTATTGGAACTGCATGCCTCGGGGTTATCTCTGAGGTTGAAACTGTTACTCCCGGTGTGTGTTCCAGGGTTGAGACTGAACTTCCGGTAGAATCTGGACTTGACGTGAACTGTCTTCTAGGGTTTTCTCTGAAAGACGAATCTGCCCTCCTGCAATGTCAGTGACAGGTGTCCAGAAAATTTTTGAGTATCTACAGATGCCCCTCTTTATCATATTCATGCAATGCAATGCATGGGTAGGATAAAGAATCCTAAACACTTAAAATGTAACATGATGCAAATGTATGATGCATGTGTGTGGGGTTGTTGCCCAACATGATGGGGATGATTGCCGGCTCCATGTTGCTTTTACCGGGGATTGGCAATTATAACCAGATTGGATGTGTGATCCAAATCTTTTAGGATGTTGATGTTGGGGCTATCACCAAAGTCCTTAATCCTTGATACAGACTTGATTCCGAAGAGGTGCCTCTTATGTGTAAGAGATCTGTGGGGATACAGCTTTGTCTGTTTGAGGATGTGTATAACATATTCCATCATCGATCCTCCTTGATGATGCTGACCTTTCCTGGTTTGTATCGCCAGGATATGTCAAGGTTCTGTTGGATTTACTGCCAATAGCATATGCTGTCAGGGTTGCCCGACCTTCGTTGATGTGTACTTCACCGACGTATGAATCAACGGATGAAAATCCTGTGGGGGTAGGCTGTCAAGGCTGCTTGACCTTCGCAGAAGTGTGAATCAATGGTTGATATGCGTTGTAACCTCTGTCGGGGATCCGCTGTGAAATATAAATACTAAAGTATGAAATCATCGAATAGCTTTCGATGCTTCGATGGGTTTACTTTCCATCGGCTGAAATAACGTCAAGGTTGCTTGACCTTCATTGATACGTACACCAATGGATGACAATGCGTTGTGACCCCTGCCGGGGATCTTCTTTTCATAAGTCTGCATTGTGACCCCCGCCGAGGATCGCTTGAAAATTAGGGTGACGATCCTGAATTGGCGGTGATTGGACTCTTGTAGGTACGCCGAGGCGTGACTTGTAAATTTGAGATCATCGGCATAGTGTACCCTGTGCTTGGGCGAATACCAATGAGTGATGTGCAGACCCAAGGTTCAATTTAAGAAGACCAGGATTTGTAAGCTATTCTGCTCAATCGCGTAGCGTTTTTTTCCTGATTTGACCTTTTTAGTCTATGAGAACTCCTTTACAACTCGAACTGGACCGAGCCGAAGGAGCAGGACCCGCGTTGGGGTGCTGCAGGTACACCTGCTTCAACCGCAGATGGACCTGCGGCCAACCGCGGATACTAAAGGCCAGCAGGTTGCTTTCATAAGTCATTTTCAAGTTGCATCGCGAAGGAAATTCGAGAGCTCTTCTTCAGATCTGCTGAGTTCGGGCGACTTTCTGCAAATTCTATCACCGTACAAGTGTTCTACACTGTCCTAGTAACGTATGCATGTATTTGTTTTTCCGTTTTTATCCGTTGGAAAATGACTTATCACATGAAATGCATCTAAACACATAGTAGTGATTATGTATGCTCAAATGACTTGATAAAAATATTCAACATAGTAAATGTTAGTATTAAACCATGCTGAACATAATGAAGTGAAAAAAATTAACTTTTGAGACAGTCAAATTGGCACCTTTTTCTGTTATTTCTTATCCTATTTGAGGACAAATGAGCAAAAGGTAAAAAGGCAAAGTACTCCTGGTATTGAGGTTAACCTTATGTATTGATGACTTTGCATAAATTATGTATATGAATGTGGGCAGGTGTGCTACTAAATGGCCACCTAGTCATGCCTATGTGCATGTGGATAGTCCAATTTAAAAAGGGGACTATGGCAAAAAATTTCCAAAATGTAGGCATTTGATTAATCATGCATTTTTAACTCTACTGTACACGTATGTTAAAGTAATGCATGTATGCATGTAGCCATAAAATGCATTTTGAAAAAGCTCCAAGTTAGAAAATACCACACCCTTTCTGAGGTGATTTCGAGACTTGTTGTCCATATATTATAGATCTGGATCAGCTGAGTAGCTCCCGTGGGACCACTTCTGGTGTACGGAGGAGGGCTTCTGAAGTGCCTCGACACTGCTCTGTTAGACAACCTCGTCGGTTAGTGGAGGCGATGATACGTTCAGTCTGGGTTGATGTGCCGGACGTCGAGGACGAGGAGAAGGATGTTTCGGTTGCAGACCCCACTCCTGCTACACATGTTCCCCGTAGGGACCTCCCGAGTATTTAGGTGGCAAACCAAGAGCTTCTGGGTGATTTGAGTCGACATCCCTCGATGTATTTGCATGCCAATGAGGTACGACGATAGATCTTGATCTTCCTTCTTTCCTATTGATGAGGAGTAAAGGATTTTGATGTTGATCTTCATTTCATGCAGGTTCCCGGCTTTACACAGCCTCGAGGGAACTGGTTTAGCATTCACTCCATGTACCAGGCTCTTCATCCTGACTATAGAGTGATTGTGCATGACTGGGGATTTGAGGCGTTCTTTTCCATCCTCCCCCGTCATTGTCCCCTCAGGGTTACTCAGGCATTGTTCGAGCGTTAGTTTCACCGGACTCGCCACTCCATTCTTTGGGTATGCGGTGATGATGATGCCGATGGATTGGCGGTTTATCACAGGTGTGGAGTTTGGAGGGCACCAGCGATTGCCTTGCGGATATTACCCCTACCCTACTACGCCGGATCCTTGCTAGGAGTTCAAGCGATGCACTCAAGGCGCGGACCATTAAATGCAGGGTCCTTTGAGCGTGGATGCTATGAGTGGACTTTTGAGTGAGCCCAAGCTAGATGATGTCAGAGTCAGGGATCGCATTCTTCGGCGATTATTCCTGATGATCATTAGAGGCTGCTTCATAGTAGATAACTCTTCTACGGTGTCGTTTGCTTTGGTCAGCACCACGCGACATGTGGACCGTATTGGAGAGTATGATTGGGGTTCCTACACCTTTGCCTATTTCCTCAGGGGCATGTGTATGCGCTCGCAGGGTTTGACTGAGGCTTGGTTAGGATTCTACCCATTTCTGCTGGTGAGTATTTCTCTTGTAGTTTCCCATGTATAGGTTAAGAGTGTTTACTGACCGCAGCTGTTTGCCTTTATGTTGGCAGTTTTGGGCCTATGAGAGGCTTCCATGTTTGCGCCATGTGAGCGTGTTAGGTTTAGATACCTATCCACGAGGACGACGATGGCATCATTCCATATCATGAGGTTCCTGTAATGAGGTTTCACTCATTGCGCTTCTACAAATTGAGTTGTTGACAGCTGACATTATTACATGGATTCCCTATTCTGGGGAGCACTTGGACATCGAATTTGAGGATGGGTACCCGACTGGTGTCGGGTACGTGATTTCCACCTGGAGAGTTCCTTTCTTTACAGATGGAGGATAAGAGCTCTATTTAGGAGATTGTGCTATTAAGAGTACCACAGTGGAGATCCGTATACCGATCTTGCCTCCTGTCAGGCGGCACTGGCATGTATTGCAGTCACCCGTCACTGACATCCCATTGTTGGGGGTTGACAATTTTGTATTTTCAGAGGGCCCTTGCACTCAGGAAATATTTCAGCGTTGGTGGTTCCCTCGCACTATTGGAGCCCAGACCCACGCCACTCAGTTCATGGGGGATATGGTTCCAGGATCCGTGATGATGATGAATTAGCTAGCCTGTGTCCGAGATCCGACTCATGTGACACAGATTGACAGTTTGACCCAGTGACTGGACCGGGCACATTTCTTTATCCGGCATTTGGGCAGAGATCCGGCAGAGGCAGATTTGTTTGATCCTTCCAGCTCAGTCGCTGGCCTCTCAGATGACCCATTTGGCTTTGCCAGTGCAGATCCTCCTATGTATAGGCCGGACATCCCTATTGATAGAGATTCAGTGACTCAGGAGGAGTTACATCAGGTGGACAGGATTGATGATGTAGATATTGACACCATTATCTTCTTCTAATGTGTATTCTCGTTATCTCTTTTGATAGACCTCTGTTAGCTATTGGGTGGTTATGCCCCATTCTCGCTATATCTTTTGATAGGCCTCTGTTAGTAGTAGGGCGTCTATGCCTTATTTCCCTGTATTTTTAGTTGTACAGAGATGATGTATGTAGATGATGATATACTTAGGAATGTATATACAGTTTTCCATTCCCTATATCATTTTGCCATCTATTACCTGTAATGCATATATCATGTTATGCATATGTATGTATTTCCAGAGATATTCAGTATTGACCCCTGGATGGTCTTATGACATGGCCCATAAAGATGTCTTCTTCGACAGTTAGCCGTATTGATCATACCCCACCATTATTTGTGGCATCTGGTATGCAATCGCGGTATAATAGTATGTCACCATCAGACAGGGTGACGGTAGATCATTTGTTGTAGCATAATATGACCCTGTTGATGTTTCAGGTTCCCACAGGATTCGTGGATGGCATGTTGGAGCACTGGGTATCGGAGAGGCAGGTTTTCCGATTTGGGACCCAGGAGTTGACTCCCACTCTGGAGGAGTATGCACGGTTGACGATGTTGTCACTGGACAGACCTTGCGTGCATATGGCTTTGGGGGATATGAGTCGACGGTTCATGACCCTTACTGGATTGAGGCGTAGAGTGGTGTAGGATAAGCTTACATCTGGCCACGTCATAACCCAGCATTTTTTGTTTGACAGATTTGGCTCTGAGGATAGTTATACACGACATTCCAGGGATTTCACCACACCAGAGGATTATTGGCGTCTAGCCAGGGTGGATGTACTGTTATTGTGCATACTGTCATATGTATATATGCCACGGTATATGGATGAGTTGGACATAGGAGTTATCATGGCAGTGAGAGCTCTCAGGGAGGGTCGTACCATCCTACCAATGATTATAGCAGAGACTCTGAGGTCAGCTACATACTGCTGCACTTATCCCACAAGAGTGTTTTCGGGCAGCTCGGTTATGACGCCCCCAAAATAAGTATACATCACCTATTCTGAGTCGCCAAATACATGGTACAGAATACAAATACAACCTTAAATATACAATATGAGCTGTGAGTTTTAATACAAATATTGTCTTCTAGAAAGTATTCAAACTCAAAATAAGTCCTCAATACATTTATTATCACACTATTTCATAGAATAGTGAGGACTACTAATGCTATCATTTGGACCGTCACTCCGTTCCCCGACTAGTTCCTGTTATGTTCTCATTTCCTGAAGAGAACAACGAAAGAAAAAGGGTGAGCTCAACTAGCCTAGTAAGAAATATTATGACTAAGATAATGCAAAATAAATTATCATTAGCCTTCAACAGTTTTAAACTGATAAAATATAACAAACATCAAGTTTAAATGCAGCGGAACAAGTAATCCATTAGAAGAGTCAAGTAGAGAATAAAATCTACTATCTTCTATGATTTAAAAGGTTTTTCATTACTTTTATCGCTGAGACTCAGCTTAATAAATAATTCACATCATCCCTGCACTATGGCCAAAGATATTCATTAGTATCACGACCACAAATTATCCATGCACTACGGGCCAAGGATATTCATGTATTCATCAATGGTCATGATCATGCCAACAACTGTCCATCAATGCATTACGGCTAATGAGGATTTTTACCACATCATTTGTAACATTACGGTCATGATTATACCGAATAATCCTTGGTCATAATCATACCAAGTCCATCTATGCACTTCATAATGCCACGTATGACTTTCAACATATTATAAACATGAGGATGATGACAATTCAATAAAACAAGTTCAAGAATAAATTTTAAAAATTTATAAGTTAATTTATCCTGAACTCAATAACGTCCAAATTGTTAACATGATACTTTGCTTTGTGGAGTAAAAATTCAAGAATGCTCGGAAGAATATTTCCATGAAAAGATCTGGATAAAGCACAAATATCAAGGATATTCCACTAATTTCATGGAGTGTAGAAGCTAAAACTTTAATCAACTGAGTATAATAGAATATATGACACCGCAAATGGATTTTTGCCGCCATGCAAGAATCCACGTGAATGCATTATTCCAACAGAATAATAAAGAATGGAACCGTGTCATGCGTAACTCGCATGCATGTGATATTCCAATGTAATAATAAAGAATGGAACCGGTGTCATGCGTAATCCGCATGCATGTGATGTTCCAACAGAATAATAAAGAATGGAACCAGTGTCATGCGTAATCCGCACAAAAGCAGGATGTTCAATGAAATAATAAAGAATGGAACCAGTCATGCGTAATCCGCATGAGGCAGGATGTTTCAACAGAATAATAAAGAATGGAATAGCAATGAAATTCACCAAGCATGCGATAGACCACGCATAAAAGTTATTCCAACAGAATAATAAAGAATGGAATAATGAAAAATTTCACCATGTATGCGATTATTGCATGTATGCAAAGTTATTCCAACATAATAATAAAGAAGGGAATAACAGAAGCTCTCTTCATGAATACAAAAGAATAATACCCCTTACGAGTACAACAAATAATATCCCTTACCTTCAAAAGAAAAGTATTTCGACTGGTAGGGCGAGGATATTCTTGAAAAAAACTTGCACTAATTTCTATGCTCAAAGCTTTCTTAAACTCTAAAGAAATACGCTCAAGATTATAGAAGGAGAATTCTCTGAACTTCTTGTGTGATTTTCAATTCTAACTAAGCATCTATTTATAGGAGAATGGAAAGGATACTATGTTGCACTATGCAATAAAATATAATATATTCTATTTATAATCAAATAAAACAAAACTTTATAAAAAGTATTCTATTTTATATAAAAAGATTTTACTATGAAAATACTATGCAGGCACTATGAAAACACTATGCATAATAAAATATAATATACTCTATTTAAAATCTAATAAAACAAATAACTTTATAAAAGTATTCATTTTATATAAAAAGATTTTACTATACAGCACTACTGAAATACTATGCATAATAAAATATAATATATTTTATTTAAAATCTAATAAAACAAATAACTTTATAAAAGTTTTCTTTTTTATATAAAAAGTTTTCTGTTTTATTACATTTATAATATTAATAAAACAAACTTTATCATCATTATTAGAATTCACAATATTAATCGACCGTGTCGCTCCTGTGGGAAAGAGGGCTTTCAATAAGGATTTCTCCTATTGGCGCAGCAATTAGGTGATCAAACCTCTCCTTGATGAACTTCTGACATCGTTAATATTGCAAATAATAATATTAATAACTTTGTCATCTTAATTATTGATTTAATAATATATAAAATATTGACAATAATTGAATCAAATAACGTGAGATACTTGTCACGAAAATCTTCGTAGCAATAATTGAACAAAAGCGAAAGTGACTTCTCACGTATGCATGCATCAATAATCAATACCGGTGTATACTACTACAAACCACGCGTATTCATCGTACTTTTTTAACACGGTGTGTTTCAACGATTAACGGTAAAAATTCATAGTTATTTTCATAAAGTATTTTTATCGTTTTCTCAATCCGACAATAATTTCGTTGTGGAGTTCACCAATGATTGTGCCATTGTACGAATATTCCCTGTTAAAACGAATATTCCCTGACCAATCAAATATTATATAACAACTTGCGTACTTTATAAATTTATAAATAATTTACCCACAACTACAACATTACATCAAATTCATTCCATAATATTCAAAAATGATATTTATAGAAAATTCATCTTTATTCATAAAAGTTGAGGTCTTACATCGGTCATGCTGTACGTGTGGTTTATGTCACACTTGAGACCGATCGGTACTTTGAGGCTGCATGGGTATTGTTTCACCCATGATATAGCCATGTCATACTCCTTTCAGCCTGCAGAGTGTTTGGACGCTATGTCTTGGTCAGTATTTTTTACGGAGATCAGTGATCCATTTAGCATACTGCCGTGCTCATGGCTTAGCTCACCCTACAGCTTTATTACTCACGCTCCAGGCATGGATTATCTCCGTCTGGCTGGTTTGAGGGGCATGACTACTTACCACCCGCTGGCTGTGATGTCACAGTTTGACTAGTTCCAGGATTTTCATCCTTTCGAGGGGGTGCGAGGTCAGCGTTTAGTTTCTCGCTATCTCTCGGTAGAGGACCGATCCCATCTGTATGCATATTGGGATCTGCGTGAGATAGTTGCTTTCTCTATTAGTCATCCAGGTTGTTCCGCAGAGTATTCCGCATGGATGGAGACAGAGACTGCATCGGCTGCGAGTATCCACATTACCGAGTAGTGAGTCAGACGATGTAGAGCCCATGGATGACATTGATTCCCACATCGAGGAGGAGCATTCTACTGGGTTGCCAACATCTCTTTAGATTCTCCCAGTACTAGCACTATTGTGATCCAGCACTCAGCACAGTACTTTGAGCAGTGTCTTCATTTGATGACCTTCGAGAGAGATCAGGCTAGAGCCTTGATGTTTACTGCCCTTGATGGGAGAGACGTATCTCTATTATAAAGAGACGATGCATTAGCTCGTAGAGATGGCGCTGTTATTGAGCAGGATGAGGCCAGATCAGCCAGAGATGCTGCGATAGTTGAGCGGGATAGTGACATATCTTCCCAGGATGTAGCCGTCACAAATAGTACTGCAGTGAGGTCCCTCACCACTGGCATGATTGTAGAGATGAGTACTTACATTGATGAACATATGGTCACCATGCAGATGGCTGCAGATCTGTTAGATCATGTGGATATTCTCGTACAGGAGATCATAGCTTCTCCTCCTTCCTCTGAGAGGGAGGCCATGTTGGGCTTGTTAGATCGCATATACCCTGACTTGTAGATGGGCTTGTATTTTCCTGCACAGACTAGCATAGCCATTTTGTCATGTACAGTTTACATTGTGTATATCAAACTACATTATATATAGCAGGGAAATATTTTTTTGATCACTTCCCTTTTAGATATGCTCTGATACTTGCTTGATATTTTGCCCGCTTCTTCAGGACTTGTAATCTTGATTTATTCTGAATTCCTCCTGGATGGATGGACATTGAGTGGTCTCTGAACAGTTCAGAATGGATCATTGATCTGTGTATATCCCTACCATCTTTGGTGTCTTGGGACTGGTTTCTGTATGGAAATGTGGAAAGGAGTGTGGCTTTCCTCTCTGAGATTGACCACACCACAGATGGTCGCCAATATCCCTATTTAGGAGTAGCCTAGTTAATTCCATCTCTTATAGATTGGTGTTGCTTTTTGAGGCACAACCGCAGCTTAGATGGTCGCCGAATCTCCTATTTGGGAGGAGTTCAGGTAATTCCACCCCTTTGGTCTAAAGCCAATGAAATGTAGTGGATTGAAGTTTGATCCCAATACCAGTTGACAAGTGTTTGTGTTTTGGTAGGGGGTGAGACCAAACCATAAAGGGCTACCTACGTACTCCTATTGAAGAGGAGATCAGGTCTGCGTAGTTCGAACTTGGTGTAAGAGGTTCAACGCTGTATGTGGCAGGAATGGTGTAGGAATTTTTTGTTATTTTTGTTTTTGTAAGGAGAAGGGGATAGAAATGTTTTTGTTGTTTTTTGTTTTATTGCGACCGGGCCATATAAAATGGTTGCTTATGTACTCTTATTAAAAAGGAGATCAGGTCGGCGTAGTTCGCCCCTCAGGACGAGTTGAAAAGCGTGATCCCATGTGTAGGTTAGACTGCGGCGAAAAGAAAGTTTGATCCTAGGTTGAGGATAAACTGCAGGTGTGAAACGTTTGATCCCATGTGTGGGGGACAAACTGCAAGCGTGAAAGGTTCAATCCCTAGTGGGATGACCAAAGTCGTAGGAACGCAGTGAAGCCAGGCTGCTGGCTGGAAAAATATGTTTCCCTGAGGGGCAAAGTGTGGAAAGAGTTGTATGTGGTAAAGGGTTAAAGAACCAGAATGACTGGTGATCTGATGATCCAACACCAAGATGTTTGCTTGCTGGTCACTTCAAACATAGTACCGTTTTACATTGTCCTAGTTGATGAGTTGTGGAAATTTATCGCCGTCCATTTCTTGCAATCTGAGAGCGCCTCCTGTCAATACTTCCTTGACAACAAAGGGGCCTTCCCAGTTAGGAGCGAATTTTCCCTTAGATTGATCTTGGTTGTCAATGATCTTCTTCAAAACCAAGTCATGTTGTTTAAACTTCCATAGTCGGACTTTTCTGTTGTAGGAACTGGAGATCCTTTGTTGATATAACTGACCATCGAAGATAGCCGCAGCTCGCCTGTAAGACCCCAACTTATTATAAATGAAATTAAATTTCTCTATTTAATATTTTGAAATAGTAAGGGTTGAATTGATTAATGTGGTTAGTTATGGGTAAAATGCACAAATATTTCAAATAAGCAAGTGGTTATAAAATATTCATTATTGTCGGGGAATATTCGTTTGGTCGTGGAATATTCTTCCTGTCGAGGAATATTAAATACGACAGTATTTTTTGTGGGCCCCATAACGGAAAAGCGATTGGATGAAGAAAACGACAAGTATTTGTTATTATAAATAACTTGAGCAGTAGTTATTACAATTAACAACACTGTTGGAATACCGATGGTGGTTAAAACACAAGAATACACATTGTGCCGCACAAGAAGATTGCATTATTGCACCAATTATTGATTCTTACGTGAAGGCACTACTCAATAATTGTTACAATAATTCTTCGCTCAATATTTTATTTTATTGATTCAATAATTTCTACATTGAAATTTTATATTATTGTTGTTTTAATAATTGTCACTACACAATATTTTCCATTATCGGATCAATGATATATATTATTTTAATAATGTTACTAGATAAAATTATTGGCAATGTCTAGAAAGTTCTATCTAAGGAGAGGTTTGGTCACCTAATCATGGCTACCAATGAGGAGAAATTCTTATTGAAAGCCCCCTCTTTTTAGAACTACTTACGGTTGCCCGATATTGTGATTCTCGTAATATTATTTGTGAATAATTAATTATTAATTTATATGATAAGGAAAATATTCATTTTATGTGGATATAGATGGAGAAAATTTTAAAGTAACAATTGTTGAAAAATTAATATTTTATTTTTTTTGATAAAATAATTCATTTAAATATATTATTATATTTTAATAATATAATAATGGTGATATTTTTTACAATGAATATGGGATATATGAATATATGAGGAGGAAGGGTATTTTTGTTGCAAAAGTTATTTAAAACATGTTAAACATGTCTGTGGGCCCATTTCTTGACTAAAATTTGATTATAGCCTGTAAAATCGTCCATATGTGAATTTCGGTTTCTATTTGGAATTTGGAAAAATTTTCTTCTTCAAAGTTGTAGAGAATGAAATTTTCTATGGAAAGGACATAATGTTTGAATTTTTCTGATAAAAGGGCTATTTATTATGAATTATTAAAGTTTCGTAGTTCTGAAATAATTGATTTTTGAAAGTTTTAATTATATTTAATAACAAAAACGTTTATTTTGTTTTTGTCATTATTGGTGGCTGAATTCAGATGGTCAAGGTGGGCGTAAGAATTTAAATAAATAACATTAATATTTTATTAAATTTTATGCTTTGGTGTTCTAAGCAATTTCCTATAAATAGGGTGTTTAGGTTAGAATTGAAAATCACACCAGAATCTGAAGTTTTCTCTGTCTATAATATCGAGCGTATTTTTATGAGTATTATGATACTTTGAGTGTGGCTATACGGTGCAAGTTTCTTTCAGCATTATATCCGATATTCAGTCAGAAGTACTGTCTTTGCGAGGTAAGGGATGTTGTTTTCTTCTTAAATGATATTATTTTCTTCAATATCATTATGCCGAAATACTGGTTTGAACTTTTTATCAATTTTGGAACTTTTTATGTCGGGGTTACTATTTACGTATACGGCACTATTCACGAATACGACACTATTCACCGAAAAATAAAATTTTCTTCTTTTTGTCTAAGATGTTTATTATGGTTACTATCTTTGATTGTATCCATGTTTTGATCTTTATTTTTGAATTCTGCTTCAAAATTGGTTATTATGGAGTATTATTGAATTTGGATAAAACTGTAATACGAATCCCTAATATTTGTTCTTTTGCTTCACTGGATTCGTTTTCTTTAAAATATTTTTCATCATCCTCACCCTAAATGATGATATTCTTTGAATATCTTTGGCTTTTGTAGTGCAAAGATGAATGATTTCTGATGAATATCTTTGGCCCGTAGTGCAAAGATGAGCAGGTGTTTAGATGAACATGACCAACTGATGAATATCATTGGCCTGTAGTGCAAAGATGAATATTTGATTCCAGATATATGTTGATTGATGTTACAGGGATAAAATATTGACGATGGACTTTTAAATTCATATATAGAAGATAGTAGATTTTATTCTCTATTTAACTCTTCTAATGAATTATTATTTCATTGCATGCGAATATTGATTTAAAACTTGTTGTCTATTGTATTCTATTAGATTTTTCCCTGTTGAGGACTAACGATAAATTGTTCTATATTATCTTAGGCATAATGTTCTTTACTGGGCTAGTTGAGCTCACCCTTTTCCTTTTGTTCCATTTTTCTTCTCGTGGAGGCGAGAATATAGCTAATACTACTCTAAAGGTGTGGAATGATGGTTCTAGAAGTTGTTTTAGTAGTCCTCACTATTTTGTAAAATAGTGTATCAATAATTAATAATGAGGACTTATTTGAGTGTGGATATTATGCGGATGACAATATTTGTATTTAAACTCACATTTAAGTGTTGTAATTATTTTGCACGACAGTTGTATTAATAAAGTTGTAGTTGTTTCGTACTACATGTATTTGGCGACTCGAATGGGTGTTATATACCTGCTTTGGGGTGCAACAGTTGGTATCAGAGCTTAGGGATATGGTCTCTGGCGGAGATCGGGAATAGTATTAGGAGGGAGAGCGAATAAATCCTTCGCTAGTGTGTCATACCTAAGCTTATTTGTTGGTCGATCGAAGCATATGGTTAATATGTGATATGTTAATTTTTAATTAACCTTTGTTTTATAAGCGATATTTAAGAATGGCGGTGAGATTATTAATGATGGAATGAATGAGACCGTGGAGACACCTTTACTCACCAATGAGAAGAACGCAACAGTCTAAGCAATGTTCCTCTTGTAAAACAACACAACCGAAAGTAGAGATGATGAAGACGTGATGTTTAGGAACTTTTTGCGCTTCATGGAAAACCGACGAGGAGACTTCGTGCACAAAATACTGGTTGGAAATGATAAGAACCTTGCTTATCCTGACCAGCGATTCAAAGTTAGGACCACGAATTTATTAAAGCCGGGATCCGATCAAAGCAGAGACGTGGGTTAATAAAAATTACCAAGATATTCGATGTCTTGGGATACACTTGAGGAACGAAGGTTTCATTCGCCACCTTTATGTTCCGTCATTCTTGAAAGGAATTCTTGGTGGGAGTCTCAGAAACGATACCAAAACTGCCGACTTAGCATTTTTTGGGAAACATTTCAGAAACTTTTCAATGACAAGTACTTTCCTGAAAGTATTCGCCATATGAAGGAGGTAGAGTTTATTAGACTAGAACAAAACAACATGACGGTGTCCCAATACGAGGTAAAGTTCGCAGAGTTATCCAGGTTTGCACCTCATTTGGTAGAGAATAAGGAACGAATGACGATGATGTTTCTAAGAGGTTTAAAACCCGAGATTCGGCAATATCTTATCTCTCATAAATTTTCTTTATATTCAGATGTTGTAAACATGGCTCAATTATTAGAGCGAGATAATGAGTATGTTCAACCGAGGGACCACAACCGTGGTCATCTCTACGGCGGCGTGATCATCGAGCAATGAAAACTAGCGGGAGGAAAATATTGGACAAAAGCGGTAACCACTCTGGTGGTAATCGTAGCCATGAAAATAGAAGAAGCGAGTGGGGAGATTTTAAAAGAGGAGATTCAACAATGACAACATGAAGACGTCAACACCGATGTAAGAATCGGTTTTAAGGGAGGAAACGACCACCGGTCATATGCTATAAATGTGGAAAAGAGGGACACATCATTAAACCGTCCCACAACAATTTCAAGGTATGCTATAATTATGGAAAGGAATGACATATTGCTCGAGATTGTACGGTAGCGAAACCAAGTCCAGTGGGGATGGTGACTCAAAAGGCTGTCCCAGAAAAGTCAAAGTCAACGGTTCCTGGAAGAGCATTTGTCGTGACTGGTCAAAGTGCAATGAACCCAAACGAGGTGATCACGGGTAAGCTAATCATAAACTCTTGCGAAGTTTATACCTTATTAGATACCGGTTCTACCCATTCTTTTATCTCTCCTACTTGTGCTCAACGTTTAAACTTGACTTCGAAGAAATTAAACCTTGACTTATCTGTGGAGACTCCATTAGGAGAAACTTTCATTGCATCCACTGTTTATAAATCTTTTTTAATCCAAGTTGGTACCATCACATTACCTGTTAATCTTATTTCTTTGAAAATACTTGCATTTGATGTGATTTTAGGGATTGATTGGTTAAGCACTCATCATGCTAAAATTGATTGTTTTCGTAAGGTTATTAGTTTGCATATTCCTAACCAACCTGTTATGCGAATTCAAGCAACCAAACCTCTAAAGTGAATCACTGTCATATCAAGCCATAAAGCTATTCGTTTATTGAAAAATGGATGTCAAGCTTTCTTAGCCCATGTCACGGACTTGAACAAAAACACGTCAAATGTGAATAATATTTCTATTGTTAGTGAATTTCCTGATGTATTTCCTGAAGAACTTCCCGGTCTACCCCCAGAACGTGAAGTTGAATTCTTTATTGACCTTGAACCTGGTACAAAGCCCATTTCTAAAACCCCATATCCAATGGCTCCTATTGAACTTCGAGGAGTTAAAGGTCCAACTACGGAGTTATTGGACATCGGTTTAGATTCGTCTAGTACATCTCCTTGGGGTGCTCTATTTTATTTATAAAGAAGAAAGACGGGGGAGTATGCGACTTTTGTATGACTATCGAGAATTGAACCATGTCACTATCAAGAATAGGTATCCGCTACCTCGTATTGATGACCTATTTGACCAGTTGCAAGGAGCACAATTCTTCTCAAAGATCGATCTTCGTTCTGGATATCATCAGCTAAAGATTAGAACTGAGGATATTCCAAAGACTACCTTCAGAACTCGGTACGGGCATTATGAATTCTTAGTCATGTCTTTTGGATTGACTAATGCTCCTGCAGCTTTCAAGGATATGATGAATCGAGTATTCAAGGATTATTTGGATCAGTTTGTTGTCGTCTTATTGATGACATCCTCATATATTCCAAAAGTCGTGAAGATCATGAGCACCATTTGAAGCCGGTACTGCAAAGGCTTCGTGATAACAAGTTATATGCCAAGATAAAGAAATGCGAGTTCTGGCTTGAGGAAGTAGCATTCCTTGGGCACGTGGTGTCAAAACATGGAGTATCTGTTGACCCGATGAAGATTAAAGCAATACAAAGTTGGAACAACCAAAATTGGTGACCAGAAGTCGTAGCTTTTTGGGCTTAAATTTGGTTATTATCGGAGATTTGTGGAAGGATTTTCTCGAATTGCTACTCCGTTAACTCAGCTGACTCGTAAAGATAAAAAATTCGTATGGAGCGAGGAATAAGAGAAGAGTTTCTAAGATCTCAAGAGGAGACTCATTTCGGCACCTGTTCTGACAATACCATCTGGTTCTGATGGATTTGTTATCTACAACGATGCTTCAGGTAAAAGGTTAGGATGTGTTCTCATGCAACATGGGAAAGTCATAGCCTATGCCTCGCGACAACTTAAAGAGTATGAGAGGAATTATCCTACTCATGATCTAGAGTTGGCAGCATTCGTTTTTGCGCTAAAGATCTGGAGGCACTATTTATATAGGGAGAAAGTGGAAATATATTCAGACCGTAAAAGTCTCAAATATTTCTTCACCCAAAAGGAACTCAACATGAGGCAACGACGTTGGCTCGAGTTATTGAAAGATTACGACCATACCATCCAATACCATCCTGGAAAAGCAAACGTGGTAGCTAACACATTGAGTAGAAGATCATATGTGGGTACAAAAACAATGTTGTTAACACAAAGGCCCATTTTGTATGACTTGCAAAGGATGGAGATAGAGATAAAGGCTCCAAGTACCCACGTGATGATATCAAGCATACGAGTAGAACCGACTTTAATTGATAAAGTTAAATCTGCTCAAGCTACAGACATGGAGCTGATGCGTATGAAGAAGAAAGTGCAAGAAGATGTTATTCCAGAAGCAAGAATCGATGAAGAAGGAATACTTCGAGTCAACTCCAGACTTTGTGTTCCTAACGATTCTGACTTGAATCATAGAATCATGATGGAGGCACACAACACACCGTTTGCAATCCATCCTGGGAGTACCAAAATGTATCATGATCTTCGACATACAATTTGGTGGAACAATATGAAGAGAGAGATCGCGAAGTTTATCTCGAGGTGTTTAACTTATCAACGTGTAAAGGCAGAGCATCAAGTGCCAAAGGGTCCATTGCAACCACTTGAGATTCCGAAATGGAAGTGGGAACACATTACCATGGATTTTGTTACGGGTCTTCCCACGGTTTCTCAAGGCATAAATGTGATTTAGGTTATTGTTGATAGATTAACTAAGTCTACTCATTTCTTTAACGTCACGGAGACTTATTCCTTGAACGTCTTGCTCGTATGTACGTAAATGAGATTGTGAGATTGCATGGCATGCCAGTATCCATAGTTTCGGATTGTGACCCAAGATTCACTTCACGATTTTGGATTATCTTGCAAAAAGCTATGGGCACGGATTTACGATTCAGTTCGGCATACCATCCTCAAACGGACGGGCAATCAGAGAGGACTATTTATACTCTTGAAGATCTATTAAGACTTTGTGTCCTAGATTTCAAAGGGAGTTAGGATAAGTACCTACCATTGCTGGAATTCTCCTACAACAACAGTTATCACGCAAGTATAGGTGTGACTCCATTTGAAGCATTGTATGGACGAAAGTGTCGCTCTCCAGTATGTTGGGATGAGGTGGGAGAAGCAACGTTGTTGGGACCATAGTTGGTACGAATGACTATAGAGAAGATCCAAATGATTCGACAACGTATACAAACAGCACAGGATCGACAAAAGAGTTATGCAGATCTTCATCGAAAGGACGTGGAATTTGACATTGGGGATCATGTATTGTTACGTATTGCTCCATGGAAGGGAGTTACAAGATTCGGGAAGAGAGGAAAGCTCAATCCACGATTTATTGGTCCATTTCAGATTCTTGATCGAGTAGAAATGTGGCTATATAGACTCGCATTACCTCCAAGTATGTCTCGTGTTCATAATATTTTCATATATCGTACTTTACGTAAATATGTGAAAGACCCAAACCACGTTATTGAGTTAGAACCCGGATGAGATAATAGAAGACTTAGCGTATGAATAGGTACTGTCAAGATCTTGGATAGGAAAGAGCATGTCCTACGCACAAAGGTCATACCACAAGTTAAAGTTTTGTGGAGGAACCATGCTATAGAGGAAATGACCTGGGAGTTGGAAACGAAAATGAAAGCGAGGTATCCGCACCTTTTCGAAACATCAGGTACGTACATCAATTTCAAGGATGAAATTTCATAAGGAGGGGAGGTTGTAAGACCCCAACTTATTATAAATGAAATTGAATTTCTCTATTTATTATTTTGAAATAGTAAGGGTTGAATTGATTAATGTGGTTAGTTATGGGTAAAATGCGCCTTCCGATACATTGTTAAATTTGAAGGTATCGCAAACTTCCAAGAAAGTCAAGATATGTTCATTAGGATCGTCTATCGAATTACCCCCAATGGCATGTGATACATAGCATCTGAATTGATCCGGTTTATCTCAAACTGCTACGCATTGATTGTCGGTCTCTTAATACTTGATTGTAAATTAAGTGACATTTGCGTATGTAATCCTAAGTGATTTACATTAGTTTCTGCCCATGTTCACGAGTAATTCTTCTTGAGTTGTCAGGTTCTTCTTCCAAATGTATAACCTCACTATTCAATCGCACTATCTCTGAACTTCTTCTCAAGGTTATGCGATATCGTAAAGTTCCTTTCTAGCTTTCGATCTAGTGTGCATACACGAATTCACCAATCCAAGAAGAAAAGATTAAATAGCGTTCAAATTAAAACCGAATTGATTATAACTAATATGAAATTAATATTAATAAAATTTCCCGTATGGCGCCAAAAAAACTTGTTGAGTAAAATCTAGTTACACACACCTTGCAAGTATCTGCTGATCGACAAGTAATAAAGTGATAAGTTGAGTATCGTTCCCACAGGGAATTCTAATTAATAAATCCCAACTACTAATACTAAATCAATTCAATTTTATTCAAACAATGATAAATTGTGATTTTCTGAATTATTAATCTCAAAATTAAACACGTAAAGATACTGTACTAAGATAAGAGAATAACTAAGATAATACTTGAGTGAATGACTTCCGATAGGTAAATATTAAGACTTCAATATCCCCAATTATGAACTATAAATCAGTTATCTAACCATCCCAATTATTATGTCTACTGGATTGTTAACAGGAATTCTCAAATGCCAAAAGCCCTCTTCCAAGTGATCAATTGACTTCTATTTAATCCAGATTAATCTTGCTATATTCCTATGCAAAACAATTGAATTAAACTCGTTTCAATCCCAATTCCTTATATGTTACATGCGGTGAATGAGATATTTCCATTCAATTCACAAACCTAATTATTTATCATGCAAATAACTAAGTCACATGTTATCATGTATAGTTCTAACCCTAGAATTCCTTTCCCAATTCCTTCTAGAGTAACACGGTAATTATTGGCCAAATAATTAATCAATAGAATCAAAACATGATAAACAATCCACTTCCACATAAATAATTAGAATGAGAGAATAACTAATTTATAATCATAAAAGGTTCAATTGAAATCTTAATTAAAGAATTAGTTCATCACGGAAATAAGAACCATTAATTGTTGACAAATCATCCTTAAAGAATTACAAATTGAAAATAAGGAGAAAAAGAAGAAACTTTGTAGCCAATCCTGAATCTCCAAGTAATCTTGTGTAACCTTCAATGGAAGAACTTGTTGAATCCTCCGCAGAATAATAAATTAATCCCCCTCTTTATTTCAGCACTTAGTTTCTTTTTATAGCCTCCCCCAATCCTCCTCCAATTAGGTTTTACATTAGCCCCTAATAGACAAATTAAGTCCAACCGGAAATTCAAACGCTTAATCCAAATCAAAAGCCGGTAGGGCTCGGTACCCTTGGCCAAGGTAATCTAATTTCCGGTATAAGGTCTTTGGACTTCTCTGAAATTACCAGTTGCCATTAAATGCTTGAAATTCCCATAATTGCCCTCCAACTTCCAAATCTGCAAAACAAGATATAAACACAATAAAAATGCTACTAAATACTTTAAGATTGAAATAATTTAAGTCTAAATATATCCAATTTATGGGTATACTACCCATTCATCAAGAAGCAACGTTGTTGGGACCAGAGTTGGTACGAATGACTATAGAGAAGATCCAAATGATTCGACAACGTATACAAACGACACAGGATCGACAAAAGAGTTATGCAGATCTTCATCGAAAGGACGTGGAATTTGACATTGAGGATCATGTATTGTTACGTATTGCTCCATGGAAGGGAGTTACAAGATTCGGGAAAAGAGGAAAGCTCAATCCACGATTTATTGGTCCATTTCAGATTCTTGATCGAGTAGAAAATGTGGCCTATAGACTCGCATTACCTCCAAGTATGTCTCGTGTTCATAATATTTTTCATATATTTCTGCTACGTAAATATGTGAAAGACCCAAACCACGTTATTGAGTTAGAACCGGATGAGATAGCCGAAGACTTAACGTATGAATAGGTACCTGTCAAGATCTTGGATAGGAAAGAGCATGTCCTACGCACAAAGGTCATACCACAAGTTTAAGTTTTGTGGAGGAACCATGCTATAGAGGAAATGACCTGGGAGTTGGAAACGGAAATGAAAGCGAAGTATCCGCA
Organism: Panax ginseng; assembly: GCA_020205605.1. NCBI lineage: Eukaryota > Viridiplantae > Streptophyta > Magnoliopsida > Apiales > Araliaceae > Panax > Panax ginseng. The sequence continues at coordinate 17,282,626 of CM035142.1, read as the reverse complement.
CCTTTTCGAAACACCAGGTACGTACATCAATTTCAAGGATGAAATTTCATAAGGAGGGGAGGTTGTAAGACCCCAACTTATTATAAATGAAATTGAATTTCTCTATTTATTATTTTGAAATAGTAAGGGTTGAATTGATTAATGTGGTTAGTTATGGGTAAAATCTTAAATATTTCAAATAAGCAAGTGGTTATAAAATATTCATTATTGTCGGGGAATATTAGTTTAGTGGTGGAATATTCTTCACCGTCGGAATATTAAATGCGACGGTATGACCTTTTGTGGGCCCCATAACTGAAAGCGATTGAATGAAGAAAATGATAAGTATGAGTTTTTATAAATAGCTTGCGTAGTTGTTACCGCAAGTTAACAACATTGGAATACCCGGTGGTTAAAACACGATTAATACACATTGTTGCCAAGATGGCACGGTATTATTGCGGCAATTATTGATTCTTACGTAAGAAGGCACTTACTCAATAATTATTACGATGGTTATTGTTCAATATTTTATTTTATTGATTCAATAATTGCTACATTGAAATTTTATATTATTGTTGTTTTAATAATTGTCACTACTGAATATTTCCCATTGTCGGATCAATGATTCATATTATTTTAATAATATTACTAGATAAAATTATTGGCAATGTCTAGAAAGTTACATCTGAGGAGAGGTTTGGTCACCTAATTGCTTGGCAAAGATGAGAAATTCTTATTGAAGCCCTCTTTCCTTGGAGCGGCACTGTTTGCGATATTGTGATTCTGTAATATTATTTGTGAATAATTAATTATTAATTTATATGATAAGGAAAATATTCATTTTATGTGGATATAGATGGAGAAAATTTTAAAGTGACAATTGTTGAAAAATTTGATATTTTATTTTTTTGATAAAATAATTCATTTAAATATATTATTATATTTTAATAATATAATAATGGTGATATTTTTTACAATGAATGTGGGATATATGAATATATGAGGAGGAATGGTATTTTTGTTGCAAAAGTTATTTAAAACATGTTAAACATGTTTGTAAGCCCATTTCTTGACTGAAATTTGATTATAGCATTTAAATCGTCCATATGTGGATTTCGGTCAATTTCTATTTGGAATTTGGAAAAACTTTCTTCTGCAAAGTTGTAGAGAATGAAATTTCCTATGAAAATAACATACGGTTTGAATTTTTCTGATAAAAGGGCTATTTATTATGAATTATTGAAGTTCAGTAGTTCTGAAATAATTGATTTTTGAAAGTTTTAATTATTTTTAATAACAAAAACGTTTTTTTTTTGTCATTATTGGTGGATGAATTTAGATGGTCAAGGTGGGCGTAAGAATTTAAATAAATAATATTAATATTTTATTAAATTTTCTAACGCTTTGGTTAATTACAAGCAATTTTCTATAAATAGGGTCTTAAAGTTAGAATTAAAATCACACCATAATCTGAAGTTTTCTCCGCATCTATAATATCGAGCGTATTTTTGTGAGTATTTTGATACTTTGAGTGTGGCTATATCTGGTGCAAGTTTCTTTCGATTATTATATCCGATATTCAAATCGGAAATCTTTTGTCTTTCATGAGGTAAGGGATGTTGTTTTCTTCTTAAATGATATTATTTTCTTGAATATCATTATCTTTAGAAATCTTGATGCAATTTTTTATCAAATTTGGAACTTTTATGTCAGAGTTACTATTCACGTATATGGCACTATTCACGTATACGACACTATTCACTAAAAAAAAAATTCTTTTTTTGTCCAAGATGTCTATTATGGTTACTATCTTTTGATTGTATCCATGTTTTGATCTTTATTTTTGAATTCTGCTTCAAAATTGGTTATTATGGAGTATTATTGAACTTGGATAAAATTGTAATACGAATCCTAATATTTGTTCATTTGCTTCACTTGGATTCGTTTTCTTTAAAATATTTTTCATTATCAATCAGTCTAAATGATGATATTACTTGAATATCTTTGGCACATAGTATAAAAAATGAATGATTTCGATGAATATCTTTGGCCAGTAGTGCAAAGATGAGCAGTGTTTAGATGAACATGACCAGTGATGAATATCTTTGGCACATGTAGTGCAAATGAATATTTGATTCGGATATATGTTGATTAATGTTACAGGGATAAAATATTAACGATGGACTTTTAAATTCATATATAGAAGATAGTAGATTTTATTCTCTATTTAACTCTTCTAATGAATTATTATTTCTGCTGCGAATATTGATTTAAAACTTGTTGTCTATTGTATTCTTAGATTTTTCCCTGTTGAGGACTAACGATAAATTTTTCTATATTATCTTAGTCATAATGTTCTTTACTGGGCTAGTTGAGCTCGCCCTTTTCCTTTTTGTTCCATTTTTCTTCTCAGGAGGCGAGAATGTAGCTAGTACTAGTCGGGGTGTGGAATGATGGTTCTAGAAGTTGTTTTAGTAGTCCTCACTATTTTGTAAAATAGTGTATCAATAATTGTAATGAGGACTTATTTGAGTGTGGATATTGTCTAGATGACAATATTTGTATTTAAACTCACAGTTTAAGTGTTGTCGTATTTTGCACGACAGTTGTATTAATAAAGTTGTAGTTGTTTCAGTACCATGTATTTGGCGACTCAGGATGGGTGTTGTATACCTATTTTGGGGGCGTCACATCGTCTTTCGTCTATTAGAGACAATTGGTGATACATGTCTTGTACCCATTGGTCTTCATCCAGCTGAGCGTCTATCAACACTCTGAGGGATTCCATTTCAACTTCTATAGGGAGCACTGCTTCTATCCCATAGGTTAATGCGTAGGGGGTTGCCCCAGTGGAAGTGCGCATTGAGGTTCTGTAGGCTAACAGAGTAAGAGGCAATAAGTCAGGCCATCCTTTGTGGTTGGCGGACATCTTTTGCATAATCTTCTTTATGTTTTTGTTAACCGCTTCAATAGCACCATTCATCTTTGGACGGTAGATGACGGAGTTAAGATGTTTTATATGGAATTTACTGCATAACTCCTCCATCATTTTGTTGTTGAGGTTCTTAGCATTGTCTGATACAATCACCTGTGGTTGTCCATATCGACAAATGACATTGTTTCTGATGAACGCAATGATGACTTCTCTTGTAACCTTGGGGAAGAAGGCTGCTTCTACCCACTTGGTGAAGTAGTCGATCATGGTGAAGATAAAGCGATGCCCATTACTGGCTTTGGGATCGATGGGTCCGATCACGTCCATTCCCCACATTGAGAAGGGCGAGGTGAACTCTTTGGGCGAGCAGGGAGCATCATCGTCCTCGCTCATCTCTTGATGGGAAGGAAATCTTCGGCGAAGCAGGGCCCGTAGGAATGGCTAAGTGGAACACCCGGATGGGTTTGGATGGTCGGCGCGTGCATTATGCGACAAAATTGGTCAACTAAAACTTGAAAATCACGTCATAGCGTTAGATAAGCGCACATTCGGGACTCGATGTTGTAAAACCGATTCGTACATCTCCCATTTGGCGGCTTGACCGGGGACCACACCTCGATGAAATTTGCGGTTGAGGGGTAAGTAAGTAGGTGGAGCTGAGGTGGTGGGGCTTGTGGAGCGTAATTGGGGATAATGAAACCCGGTCCCCTAGGGTGATTAAGCCACGGACCACACTTTATAACGACGGATCAAGTTGTGGTCCAACACGGCATATGAGTTTGAATCATCTCGTCCCGATTTCCATTTGACCCCAAACTTAGCACATAAGACGCAGATCGGTGATGGCGGATGTGGTAACTCCTTTTTAATGGTCCCACCATGAGATCGCGCGAGCATAGATTCTTGAATAAGATGGCGACATCAATTCTTAGGCCTTGTATGATGGAGTATAATAGCCTGACACTTTCTTTCTTTGGTGGCGTGACTCACGTGTGTGCGGGGGCATCAATTTAGTGCATATAAGGCGTACCATGCCTTTCCATATAGGCCGAGGTGAGAAATTGGGAAGGTCATGCTTTGCCACGCTCATGTAAGGACCAAGTAGTGCCGGTTGACACAACTCCGAATAATCTTTTCATAGTCCTACCCATCACTCACTAGGCGAGCATATTCATCATGAAGGCCCTCTCTAGGGTAGTTGATAGCACCCATTGATATCCTCCTCGCCAAATTCCACGGTTTTACCTCGACAAATACCCCATAATGGTCATGCTCGGGCAAGTTGGCATAGAATTCTTTGACCACTTGCAATCACCGCTATGTCGGTACATTGGTGAGGAGAACCGATTCGTTCAAAGAATCATCATCTGCGATTTCTTCATCCTTGGTTTGATCGGAATGGAGACCACGTTCGGGGACTAGTGAAAGAACGGGTGGCCATCTTGGTTTGTGGCGTTCTTGAGCCGCGACACTAACAAAACGCTTTTCTATCAAATTTTGGAGGTGAAGTTGAAGCGACCCCGACCTGTCTTTGCGATGATGTTTGGATGCCATGTCGAATTTCGCAAATAAAAACATACTCATATTTTAGCTGTAAAAGAATTCACGGTTAGATAAATGTGTGCATAGCAGTACATAGAAACTGTATAAAATACTGGGAGTGTGAGTATGCAGGTGGGGGTGAGGCATGAAACTGGAAAGTATGTAAGTTGCACATGATTAGTGAGTCAAACAATTTGTCAAACACCTAGGCAGCAACTGAGAACTTGTTCACAACCATTACTAATTCCCTGTCTATTCATGCCATGCATTTAGCATATACGAACCTCATGTGTAGGAGTACGTCAAACAACAATGCGTTATCTATGTGCTCTATTGGATTTCCAGATGAAAAGAATAATGAATGAAGAACATCTTAATTCGCAATAGTTGAAATACACATCAAATCATACCTTTGCTACCTTTAAAGAATTTGGAGGAGTAGAATTTGGCACACAAGGCCTTGAGACGATCAATGTGGAGCGAAGTAATTGATGCGTGGTAGATGGGTGGAAGAAAATTATCCAAAGTTTAATGACTTTGTGCTATGGAGAGGAGAGAGGCGTGATGACCCGATGTGCTTGCCGTGGGGAAGGAAGGTGGGCTAGAAGGCACTGTCGAGGGTTTAAATTACAAGGTCGACTGATCCCAGTAGGGGGTGCTAGGTTTTAGCTTGCATGGGCATGGAGCGCTTGGCACCGGACTGCAGAATCGCTGGGATGGTCTAAGCGTCGGTATTGTGATTGAAGCGAAACCGGTAGCAAAGCTATTGAGCTTCGTTTTAGTTGCTATTGGCAAGGGGCGCTGAAACCTTAGTGATGAAATGCGGCAAGATGGTACAGATCATGTAACACGATACATGGACAAGTTTAGGAATTAGTTTAGTAAACTCAGATTCTTCACTACTAAAAGATAACGATAAAAATAAGAAAAGTTTAAATCTAAAAGAACTAAAATCAAATAATGAGAAAAATTATGGAACTTCATGGGTTGCCTCCCAAGCGCGCTTGGTTTACGATCGTCACCGACTTTTTCGGTTGTTATTCATTTGTCCACTGGGTCGAGAGAGAGTCTTGGACCGTAGCTTGACGTTCGATTGGTCCACTCCAATAATGTTTGAGGGCGTTGACCATTGACCATTGACCTTGAATGTACGCTTTGAGTTGGGTTCCACCTCAATGTTTACGTAATGGAGTGATGATATAACTACAAATGGCGGACCACCTAGATTTCAATTTTCCGGGAAATAGACGCATTGCGTGAGTTGAATAGTAGTACTTGATGGCGATGCAAATGTTCTATCGAGAATTTTTTATCGTGCCAAGCTTTGACTTTCTCCTTGTAGAGCTTAAGCGTTTTTCGTGAGGCATTGAACCGAATTCATCCATCTCGTTCAACCGCGGTAACCTTTTCTCACCTGCTTTGCTTCTAAATCAAAATTTAATTTCCGAATGGCCCGGTGTACCTGTTGTGTTCTAGCTTTCGACCGGGAGATGACACGCCTTTCCAAATACCATTACATTCACGGGGACATGCCGATCGGATTTTTGTATCTGTTGTTCGATAGGCCCATAGAAGCGTCGTCGAGGCAAATGCCCAATCTTTTCGTGACGGATTAACTACTTTTTCCAGGATCCTCTTGACTTCCCGATTCGACACCTCTGCTTGGCCATTGGTTTGTGGGTGATATCATTTGCAATTTTGTGATTTAACTCCATACTTTACAAGCAATTTAGTGAACTGCTTGTTACAGAAGTGAGTTCCCTCATCACTTATTATAGCCCTCGGTGTCCCAAATCTGGTAAAAATGTTCTTTTTTAAAAATCGGGAGACAACATTGGCATCATTCGTGGGTAACGCTGCGGCTTCTACCCATTTGGAAACATAATCGACTGCTAATAAGATGTAATGATTATTAAGAGAAGATGGAAATGGTCCCATAAAGTCGATACCCCACACGTCGAACAATTCCACCTCTAGAATTGTGTTAAGTGGCATTTCATTGCGCTTGGAGATATTACCTGCAACGTTGGCATCGATCGCATTTCAAAGACAAAGAGATAAGCATCTTTGAATAAAGGCGGCGAAAAAATCCCGATTAGTAGTACTTTGGTCATTGTTCGATCATTTGGAATAATGACCTCCGTAATCCCGAAAGCGTGCGGTGGGCCTAATATACTATCCATTTCTTCGTGAGGTACACAACGTCTTATCATTTGATCTCCGCACAAAGCTTTAAAATGCGAAATGGTTCATCCCAAAAGTATTTCTTCACATCGTGGAGAAACTTCTTTCGTTGTTGTGAGGTCAAATCCGGCCAGTAACACCTTGGCAACCACATAGTTGACATAGTCGACATACCAAGGCAATATGGTAGTTACCCTAAGTTTGCTCATCCGAAAATTTTCATTAATCATTTGAGTTGTCTTCTTTCTGTTTCCTTTTTATTTTCCAAAGAGAGATGATCCGCCACTTGATTTTTCTGTACCTTTTACATCCGGATCTCCGTGTCAAATTCTTGTAACAACAAAGTACTCCACCGTATTAATCGTGGTTTAGCATCTTTCTTCTCAATCGGATATTTAATAATTTGAATGATCCGTGTAGAACAATTACCTTAGTCTTGAGGAGATAAGCTCTGAATTTGTCAAAAGCAAACACCACTGCAAGTAATTCTTTTTCGGTTGTTGTGTAGTTCAAATTTGGGCATCCGTCGATGTCTTACTAGAGTAGTAGATAGTATGAAAAATCTTATCATGACGTTGTCCCAATACGGCTCCCCATCACGTAATCACCGGCGTCGCACATCAATTCGAATTCAGTAAAAAGACCAATCAGGCGCTACAATGATTGGTCTGCAGAGACCAATTTCTTCTTTAATACCTCAAATGCCTCGATGCATACGATCCATCTTAAAGCGGTATATCTTTCTCCAAGAGTGAGCATAGGGTTTTAGATCTTTGAAAAATCTTTAATAAAGCGCCTATAGAACCTGCGTATGTCCCAAGAAGCTCAATGCCTTTTTAGATGAAGGAGGAGGCGGTTTCTCAATTGTATCAATCTTCGCCTATCCACCTCCAATCCGGATCACGGAAACCTTATGGCCCGAATAACACCTTCTTGTACCATAAAATGACATTTTCCCGATTAAGCACGAGTTAGTCTCCACACATCTTTTTAACACCAAGATCAGATTCTTCAAACACGAGTCAAAACTATCACCGAACACGGAGAAATCATCCATGAACACCTCTAAATTCTGTTCGACCATATCGGAGAAGATTGCCATCATACAGCGTTGAAAGGTTGCCGGCGCATTACATAAACCAAAGGACATACGCCGGAATGCAAACGTACCGTATGGACATGTGAACGTGGTCTTTTCTTGATCTTCCTATTGGCAATTTGATTGTACCGAATATCCATCTAACAGACGATGAGAATTGATGTCCCGCTAACTTTCGAACATCCGATCAATGAATGAGCAAGAGGAAAGTGATCCTTGCGTGTGGCTTTATTCAACTTGCGGTAATCCATACATACTCTCCGGCTGTATATTGATTCTAGTCGGGATGAGCTCATGCGCCGTTTTTTACCACAGTCATACCCCTTTTTTTGGTACACACACATGTACTGGACTTACCCATGAACTGCTATGCGAGATTGGGTAGATAATCTAGAAGCATCCAACCATTTTATAATTTCCTTCTTCACCACATCTTTCATAATGGGATTTAACCTTCTTTGCATCTCAATGGTTGGTTTTGATCCCTCTTCCATTAAAATCTTATGCATATAGAAAGATGGGCTAATACCTCAAATGTCATATAGTCCATCCAATTCTTTGTTTTTGAACTTTCATTGAGCGAAGCAATTTTTCTTTTTGGGTGTATCACGTTAACGTTGTCGAAACAATCACACGGTAGAGTCGAATCTTTCCCTAGATAAGCATATTCAAGATGAGAGGGGAGTGGCTTTAATTCCAACACCGGTGGCTCTTCTATCGAGGGTTTGCACTTTTTTACCGTCCGTTTTGGGCTTTGTCGAGGGTGTCGAATGGTTGATTACTTTTCCTAGGTAGAATGATGGTGTGTCTAGCCATTTGTCCTTCATTGTCTGCGCATCGACTATTGTTGTTCTGTTCTAACCAACATGGATTCTATCGGATCCTCCCGAGTAATTACCACAAATCTTATGATTAACTATCGCCTCCATTAAATCCACATGAAACACTCACCTTTTTCCTTCTTGGATAAGACATTGCTTTAAACACATTAAAAGTGACACGCTGATCGTCAACTCTCATCGTCAATTCTCCTCCTTTTGCACGTCGATTAACGTTCTCCTGTTGCTAAGAATGGTCGTCCAGAATGATGGGAAGTTCCAGTATCGCTTCCTGATCCAAGATAACGAAGTCTCATGGAAAGATGAATTTATCCACCCTTACTAATCGTCTTCAACGATACCTCGTGGATATGTAATCGACGGCCGATGCCAAAGAATGGCGATATTTGTCGGTTTTGGTGCTTGAGTCCCAACCGACAGTAGGCGATAATGGCAACAAATTAATCTCGCCCCCAAATCACACGGTCTTTTTCCGCGATTACATTAATGTCGCATGCGGAATAGCAAAAGCTACTGGATCTTTCAACTTAGAGGTAACTTGTTCAATAATTGCGTTACATTCTTCGGTGGGCGCCAATGTTTCAAAATCCCCGATTTCCTTTTCTTTGACAAAGACATCCTTCATGAACTTAAACCTTTCGGCATTTGTTCTAAAGCTTCTATGAATGGGATGTTGATATGCAATTTTTAAAATATCCAAAAATCTTAAAAATGCTTATCTAACTTGGATTTAAAATCTGCGGATATGGTATGGGTGGCATTCTTTGTAGATGACTCGGTGCATTTTCCTCTCCTATTTCCTCTTTATCTTTCCGGTTTCACAATTTCTTCTATTTCGGTTGTTGCGTTATCCCCTTTTCCTTTTCCTTAATCTTGTTTTGCAACTCCTTCCCACTTCATAAGATTCTTGCTGCGGTGCTCATTTCTGCCGGTTTATTTACATTCGTATCACTCGGGAGGCGTTCTAGTGGATCGGGTATTCAATGCATGTGCTATTTGCCCCGATTGATTTTCCAGATTCTTTAACGATGCCCCATGGCTTTGCAAAGTCATATCTAATTGATTCAATTTCTTATCTTGTTCCTCGTTCTTTTTGTGAGGCTCTAATAAATTTCTCCAAGGTCGCTTCCAACTTGATACCCTCTCCGGTTGTTGAGGTTGATTTTGGAATCCGGAGGTGTTTTGTTGTCTGTGGTGGTTGAAATGCGGCTTGATTGTTACTCCATGAAAACCACGGATGATTCTTCCAACACGGAGTATAAGCATTTTGCCTGGGATCACGGTTGAGTTGAGCGATTATAATTTCCTCTGAACCTTTGATTCCAAATTTATGGCACATTGATCCGTAGCATGACCCCGAAGACACAACTCACAAACCATCGCTACTGTTTGTGTGGCTTGTGGACGCCATATTTCTATATCTTAGCTATTGTAGTCACTTGTGTTGTTAATCTTTGTTAAGCGCGTCCACTTCATATTTCCACGATGCTTTTGGATGGTTGGTCCTCGTCATGGGCCACCGATAGTTGTTGGTGGCCATTGTTTCTAACAATTGATCGCCTCATCAAAATTTTTGGACATAATCGCTCCTCCATTTCTTTGCATCAATACTAGACCTCGTGGATGCGTGCAAACCATCACAAAATATCCCTAATTGCATCCAACTGCGGGATTCCATGATGAGGGCACTTACGAGACATATCCTTAAACCTTTCCCATACCTCATATAACGATTCTGACTCAAGTTGTGCGAAAGTATGAATGTCGTTCCGTAGTTTTGCCGACTTCGCTGGTGGGAAGAACTTAGCTAAAAAAATTTGAGCTAAGTCATCCCATGTGGTGATTAAACCAGAGGCAAGAAGTGTAACCACTTTTCGTGCTTTATCTTTTAAAGTAAACGGAACATCCTCAACCTTATAAGCGTCTTACGATACATTGTTAAATTTGAAGGTATCGCAAACTTCCAAGAAACTCAAGATATGTTCATTAGGATCGCTTATCGAATTACCCCCAAACCGCATGTGATACAGTAGCATCTGAATTGATCCGATTTTATCTCAAACTACGCATTGATTGTCGGTCTCTTAATACTTGATCGAATCCGTGACATTTGGCGTATGTAATCCCTAAGTGATTTACATTACGTTCTCCGCCATGTTCACGAGTAATTCTTAGGTTGTCGATTCTTCTTCCAAATGTATAACCTCACTATTCAATCAAGCTTTTGTCTTGAACTTCTTCTCAAGGTTATGCGTGATAATGTGAAGTTCCTTTCTAGCTTTCGATCTAGTGTGCATACACGAATTCCTCGCCAATCGAAGAAGAAAAGATTAAATAAGGCGTTCAAATTAAAACCGAATTGATTATAACTAATATGAAATTAATATTAATAAAAATTCCCAAGAATTCGGCGCCAAAAAACTTGTTGAGTAAAATCTAGTTACACACAACACATGAAGTATACGCGATCAACAAGTAATAAAGTGATAAGTTGAGTATCGTTCCCACGAGAAATTCTAATTAATAAATCCCAACTACTAATACTAAATCAATTCAATTTTATTCAAACAATGATAAATTGTGATTTTACAATTATTAATCTCAAAATTAAACACGTAAAGATCACCGTACTAAGATAAGAGAATAACTAAGATAATACTTTGAGTGAATGACTTACGATAGGTAAATATTAAGACTTCAATATCCCCAATTATGAACTATAAATCGGTTATCTAACCATCCCAATTATTATGTCTCTTTGGATTGTTAATGAATTCTCAAATGCCAAAAGCCCTCTTCCAAGTGATCAATTGACTTCTATTTAATCCAGTTAATCTTGCTATATTCTATGCAAAACAATTGAATTAAACTCGTTTCAATCCCAATTCCTTATATGTTACATGCGGTGAACAGATATTTCCATTCAATTCACAAACCTAATTATTTATCATGCAAATAACTAAGTCACATGTTATCATGTATAGTTCTAACCCTAGAATTCCTTTCCCAATTCCTTCTAGAGTAACACGGTAATTATTGGCCAAATAATTAATCAATAGAATCAAAACATGATAAACAATCCACTTCCACATAAATAATTAGAATGAGAGAATAACTAATTTATAATCATAAAAGGTTCAATTGAAATCTTAATTAAAGAATTAGTTCATCACGGAAATAAGAACCATTAATTGTTGACAAATCATCCTTAAAGAATTACAAATTGAAAATAAGGAGAAAAAGAAGAAACTTTGTAGCCAATCCTGAATCTCCAAGTAATCTTGTGTAACCTTCAATGGAAGAACTTGTTGAATCCTCCTGAGAATAATAAATTAATCCCCTCTTTATTTCAAAGACTTAGTTTCTTTTTATAGCCTCCCCCAATCCTCCTCCAATTAGGTTTTACATTAGCCCCCTAATAGACAAATTAAGTCCAACCTTGAGCGAAGTCAAACGCTTAATCCGGTCAAAGCCAGGTAGAGGCTCTCGGCCCCAACAGTAGGTAGTACAATTTCCAAATAGCCGGTGTTGGACTTCTCTGAAATTACCAGATTGCCATTAAATGCTTGAAATTCCCATAATTGCCCCTCCAACTTCCAAATCTGCAAAACAAGATATAAACACAATAAAAATGCTACTAAATACTTTAAGATTGAAATAATTTAAGTCTAAATATATCCAATTTATGGGTATACTACCCATTCATCAAGAAGCAACGTTGTTGGGACCAGAGTTGGTACGAATGACTATAGAGAAGATCCAAATGATTCGACAACGTATACAAACGACACAGGATCGACAAAAGAGTTATGCAGATCTTCATCGAAAGGACGTGGAATTTGACATTGAGGATCATGTATTGTTACGTATTGCTCCATGGAAGGGAGTTACAAGATTCGGGAAAAGAGGAAAGCTCAATCCACGATTTATTGGTCCATTTCAGATTCTTGATCGAGTAGAAAATGTGGCCTATAGACTCGCATTACCTCCAAGTATGTCTCGTGTTCATAATATTTTTCATATATTTGTGCTACGTAAATATGTGAAAGACCCAAACCACGTTATTGAGTTAGAACCGGATGAGATAGCCGAAGACTTAACGTATGAATAGGTACCTGTCAAGATCTTGGATAGGAAAGAAGCATATCCTACGCACAAAGGTCATACCACAAGTTTAAGTTTTGTGGAGGAACCATGCTATAGAGGAAATGACCTGGGAGTTGGAAACGGAAATGAAAGCGAAGTATCCGCACCTTTTCGAAACACCAGGTACGTACATCAATTTCAAGGATGAAATTTCATAAGGAGGGGAGGTTGTAAGACCCCAACTTATTATAAATGAAATTGAATTTCTATTTATTATTTTGAAATAGTAAGGGTTGAATTGATTAATGTGGTTAGTTATGGGTAAAATCATAAATATTTCAAATAAGCAAGGTTATAAAATATTCATTATTGTTAGGGAATATTCGTTTAGTGTGGAATATTCTTCCGTTTGAGAATATTAAATGCAATGGCAAATACCTTTTTTGGGGGTCCATAACCGAAAAGCGATTGAATGAAGAAAATGACAAGTATGAGTTTTTATAAATAATGGCGTAGTTATTACAGCTTAACAACATTGGAATACCCGGTGGTTAAAACACGAATAATACACATTGTTTGCTGCGAAGAAGCACGCAGTATTGCGGCAATTATTGATTCTTACGTGAAAAGGCACTACTCGATAATTATTACGTAATTATTGTTCAATATTTTATTTTATTGATTCAATAATTGCTACATTGAAATTTTATATTATTGTTGTTTTAATAATTGTCACTACACAATATTTCCCATTGTCAGATCAATGATTCATATTATTTTAATAATATTACTAGATAAAATTATTGGCAATGTCTAGAAAGTTCTGTCTAAGGAGAGGTTTGGTCACCTAATTGCGGCGTAGATGAGGAGAAATTCTTATTGAAAGCCCCCCTCTTTCCTGGGCGGCACAGGTTGCGATGTTGTGATTCTGTAATATTATTTGTGAATAATTAATTATTGATTTATATGATAAGGAAAATATTCATTTTATGTGGATATAGATGGAGAAAATTTTAAAGTGACAATTGTTGAAAAATTGATATTTTATTTTTTTTGATAAAATAATTCATTTAAATATATTATTATATTTTAATAATATAATAATGGTGATATTTTTTACAATGAATGTGGGATATATGAATATATGAGGAGGAATGGTATTTTTGTTGCAAAAGTTATTTAAAACATGTTAAACATGTTTGTAAGCCCATTTCTTGACTGAAATTTGATTATAGCATTTAAATCGTCCATATGTGGATTTCAGTCAATTTCTATTTGGAATTTGGAAAAACTTTCTTCTGCAAAGTTGTAGAGAATGAAATTTCCTATGAAAATAACATACGGTTTGAATTTTTCTGATAAAAGGGCTATTTATTATGAATTATTGAAGTTCAGTAGTTCTGAAATAATTGATTTTTGAAAGTTTTAATTATTTTTAATAACAAAAACGTTTTTTTTTGTCATTATTGGTGGATGAATTCATATGGTCAAGGTGGGCGTAAGAATTTAAATAAATAATATTAATATTTTATTAAATTTTCTGCTTTGGTGTTCTAAGCAATTTTCTATAAATAGGGTGCTTAGGTTAGAATTAAAAATCACACCATAATCTGAAGTTTTCTTTGTCTATAATATCGAGCGTATTTTTGTGAGTATTTTGATACTTTGAGTGTGGCTATCTGATTAAAGTTTCTTTCAATTATTATATCAGATATTCAAATGTAAATCTGTCTTTGCGAGGTAAAGGATGTTGTTTTCTTCTTAAATGATATTATTTTCTTCATATCATTATAATCAAAATCTTTAGTGCGAATTTTTTATCAAATTTGGAACTTTTTATGTCTGAGTTACTATTCACGTGTATGGCCTTATTCACGATACTCTGACACTATTCAATTGAAAAATAAAATTTTCTTTTTTGTCCAAGATGTCTATTATGGTTACTATCTTTGATTGTATCCATGTTTTGATCTTTATTTTGAATTACCTTTCAAAATTGGTTATTATGGAGTATTATTGAACTTGGATAAAATTGTAATACTGAATCCCTAATATTTGTTCATTTGCTTCAATGGATTCATTTTCTTTAAAATATTTTTCATTATCCTCGGTCTAAATGATGATATTCTTTGAATATCTTTGGCCTCGTTGTGTACAAAATGAATGATTTACGATGAATATCTTTGGTCCAGTAGTGCAAAAGATGAGCAGTGTTTTAGATGAACATGACCAATGATGAATATCTTTGGCTGTAGTGCAAAGTTGAATATTTGATTCCAGATATATGTTGATTAATGTTACAGGGATAAAATATTAACGATGGACTTTTAAATTCATATATAGAAGATAGTAGATTTTATTCTCTATTTAACTCTTCTAATGAATTATTATTTCTGCTGCGAATATTGATTTAAAACTTGTTGTCTATTGTATTCTATTAGATTTTTCCCTGTTGAGGACTAACGATAAATTGTTCTATATTATCTTAGTCATAATGTTCTTTCTTCGGCTAGTTGAGCTCATACTTTTTCCTTTTGTTCCATTTTTCTTCTTCTCGGAGGCGAGAATGTAGCTAGTACTAGTCGGGGTGTGGAATGATGGTTCTAGAAGTTGTTTTAGTAGTCCTCACTATTTTGTAAAATAGTGTATCAATAATTGTAATGAGGACTTATTTGAGTGTGGATATTGTCTAAATGACAATATTTGTATTTAAACTCACAGATTTAAGTGTTGTCGTATTTTGCATCTACATGTACCAGTATTAATAAAGTTGTAGTTGTTTGATTACCATGTATTTGGCGACTCGGGATGGGTGTTGTATACCTATTTTGGGGCGCCACATCGCTCTTTCGTCTATTAGAGACAATTGGTGATACATGTCTTGTACCCATTGGTCTTCATCCAAATTTGGTAGCGCCTATCAACACTGAGGGATTCCATTTCAACTTCTATAGGAGCACCGCTTCTATCCCATAGGTTAATGCGTAGGGGTTGCCCCTGGTGGAAGTGCGCATTGAGGTTCAGAGGCTAACAGAGTAAGAGGCAATAAGTCGTGCCATCCTTTGTGGTTGGCGGACATCTTTATAATCTTCTTTATGTTTTTGTTAACCGCCTAATAGCACCATTCATCTTTGACTATAGATGATTTCGGAGTTAAGATGTTTTATATGGAATTTACTGCATAACTCCTCCATCATTTTGTTGTTGAGGTTCTTAGCATTGTCTGATACAATCACCTGTGGTTGTCCATATCGACAAATGACATTGTTTCTGATGAACGCAATGATGACTTCTCTTGTAACCTTGGGGAAGAAGGCTGCTTCTACCCACTTGGTGAAGTAGTCGATCATGGTGAAGATAAAGCGATGCCCATTACTGGCTTTGGGATCGATGGGTCCGATCACGTCCATTCCCCACATTGAGAAGGGCCAAGGTGAACTCATATTATGGAGTTCCCGTGGAGGGGCGTGGATAACATTCCCATGAATTTGGCACTGATAACATCTCCTGACGTGGTCATTGCAGTCAGCTTTGAGAGAGAACCAGCAATGTCTTGTCCTGAGGATCTTCTTAACAAGGAGGGGGCCACTCATGTGTGGGCCACAGACTCCACCATGGATCTCATCCATAAGCCTTTGAGCTTAGTCTTTGTCTAAACATCTGAGGAGACCTTGTCCTGCATCTCTCTTATAGAGGGCATCTCCGCTCAGGTAGAATTTCATAGCAAGTCGATGGATCCGCCTTTTCTCAGTCGGGCTCGCCTCAGTGGGTGTAGATTCGTCTCGTAGGTACTCCTTGATATGCTGGTACCAAGGATGTTGGATGGGAGGTAGCTCATCCGATACTTCTCCAACGTAGTTCCCATAGGCGGGTGCCTTGTGCAGGGCAATTGTGACGCTTGGCAAGTGTCCCTTGTCATGTATGTGAATTAAGGAGGCCAAAGTTGCTAACGCGTCTGAAAAGTCATTCCTATTACGAGGAATGTGTAGAAAGGAGATTTCTTCAAACTCCAAAATCATTTGTAAAACTTGCCGATGGTAAGGCAATAAATGTAGCTCTTTGATTTGATAGATACCTGTGGATTGTCTGACCACTAACTCCGAATCTCCAAAGACGATTAACACTTCGATGCCCATTGAGCGGGAAAGTTTTAGCCCCATGAGGCGACCTTCATACTCACCGTGTTGTTGGTGCGGACAAAATCGCAATTTGATTTAATGACGGATATTATTCCCCTGTATCGGATACTAGAATCGCACCACTCGTAACCTTTCATATTAACAACTCCATCAAAATACATCTTCCATATTTGGCGTGTATCGTACTGATAGTGTTGCTGAACTATTATTACCCCTTCATTGGGGAAGTATGTCTCCAAGGGTTTGAAGTCCCCTGAAGGTGCAGCGGCCAGTTGATCCGCAATTCTTTGACCTTTGATGGACTTTTGAGTCACGTAGATGATGTCAAATTGTTGTAGGATCAACTGCCAGCTGGATAGCCGGCAATTCAACATGGGTTTATTGAACACGTACTTGAGAGGATCCACGCGAGATATGAGATGGGTTGTGTGACCATGGAGGTAATGATGTAACCTCATGAAAGCCCATGCTAAAGCACAACAAGTCTTCTCAATCAGAGTGTACTTGTGTTCACTGCTGCTGAATATTTTGCTGAGGTAATAGATAGCTCGTTCTTGGACTCTATCATCTTTCTGTCCCAGCATGCAGCCCATGGCATTTGTCACTTATGGACAGGTACATGAACAGGGGAACATCATCCCTGGGTGGTACCAAAACAGGAGCTTTGACTAGCTGTTCTTTGATCGTAAGAAAGGCGTTCTGGCACTCGTCATTCCATTTCATGGAGGAGTTCTTCCTTAATAGCTTGAAGATTGGCTCACAGGTTGCGGTGAGTTGAGAAATGAATCTGCTAATGAAGTTGATTCTTCCCAAAAATCCCCGTATTTCCTTCTCTGTCTGAGGAATGGGCATTTCTGTGATGGCCTGGATTTTGGTTGGATCCAGCTCAATCCCTTTGTGGCTGACTAGAAATCCTAACAACTTGCCTGATTTAACGCCAAAGGCGCACTTGGCTGGATTCAACTTCAAGTTATACTTACGCAACCTGTTGAAGAGCTTCCTGAGATGGTCTAAGTGGTCTTCCTCCTTCCGGGACTTGACAATGATGTCATCCACGTAGATCTTGATCTCTTTATACATTAAGTCGTGGAAGAGAGCCATCATAGCTTGTTGATAGGTGGCTCCGACATTGATGAGGCCAAATGACAACCGTCTATAGCAAAAGGTTCCCCAAGGCGTGATGAAAGCAGTTTTCTCACGATCTTCCTCAGTAACCATGATCTGATGGTACCCCGCAAAGCAATCAACAAAGGATTACATGCAGTATTGAGCAGTATTGTCAATGAGAATGTGGATAAATGGCACGGGAAAGCTATCTTTAAGGCAAGCTTTGTTCAAGTCCCGATAATCCACGCAAACTCGCACCTTTCCTCCAGGTTTAGGTACGGGAATGATGTTAGATATCCACTCAGGATATGTGGATACCATAATGATGCCAGCTTGAAATTATTTCACAATTTCTTCTTTCACCTTTAAACTCCACTCAGGTTTCAATCGCCTGAGCTTCTGCTTGACTGGCTTGAATCCCTCTTTAATGGGAAGGAAATGAAAGACAATGTCAATGGACAAACCCACCATGTCTTCATGAGACCATGCAAACACATCCTGGAATTGGGTTAGTAGCGCAACCATGTCATTCCTTTGGTTTGGGGTAAGGTCTGAACCAATTTGGATTAATTTAGGGCTTTCTAAGGTTCTGAGATTGAAGGAAGTGGTTTGATCAAGGTTGGGTTTAGGTTTGTCTTTGACCCATTCTTGAATTTCTGGAGGCACCTCAATGTCCTCATGTATTTCCATCAAGGCTGAATTCATCTCTACATCAAAGTTACAATCTTTATGGAGAAGAGGCATCGTATCGGCAAGTACAGGCACATCTAAATTCAGGGTCCTGAAATAAAATATACTTTCACTTAGTATATATGAAAGGGTTTGATCATACAAAGTGTTAGCATGTACTGGCAAAATAACTGCTAATACTATACAGAAAAGTAAGCAGTTATGATATCTACAGGGCAGAAAGAGTTCCTGCCCATTTTACCCTTGTCGACTAATGCAAGAAGTGATGTTCCAATTAGCAAGGGCAAAGTCCGGGTGGACTGCAGTGATAGAGGGGCTGTCATCGTCCTCCTTTTCCCGAATGATGGCCATTATGTATGGGCAATCATCGTCTGGGGTGTATCTGTTTGTATGTTCATCATGGACAATGATGCGTATTCCTGACATCATTCTGACGATATCCTGCTTAATTCTTTGTTTCTCTTCCTCCACACTGGGGTCTGAAACAAAGACTTCTTTTGTGAGACCCCAGATTATATGAATAAATATTTAATTTTCTCGAAATAATTTTTTTGAATATTATGGTGTGGATTTGATATAATGTTAGAGTTGTGGGTAGTATTTATAAATTTTAAAAAGTATGCAAGTGGTTGTATAATATTCGATTGGTCGGGGAATATTATTTTATTTTTTTATCGGGGAATATCCGTACGACGGTAAAATCTTTGGTGGACCCCACAACGGAATTATTGTCTGATTGAGAAAACGACAAAAATATTTTATGAAAATAACGGTGGAAGTTTTACCGCTAATCTTTGTTGAACTACTTTGGGTAGTAAAAGAAAAGAATATGTCTGGCGTGGTTGCGTAGTAGCACTGCGGTATTGATTATTGATGCTTATGTGATAAGTCACTCATTTTTGTGTTATTGGTATTATTAATGTAATAAAACAGAAAAACTTTTTATATAAAACAGAATACTTTTATAAAGTTATTCTATAAATAGAATATATTATATTCTATTATGCATAGTGTTGTATAGTGTGCGCATAGTATTTTACATAGTAAAATCTTTTTATATAAAACAAAATACTTTTATAAAGTTATCTGCTTTATTGTATACAATAATTAGAATATATTATATTTTATTATGCATAGTGTTTGCATAGTAAAATCTTTTATAAAGTTATTTGTTTTATTATATTATAAATAGAATATATTATATTTTATTTAAAAGATTTTGCTTTAAATATGGACCGCGATTAAAGTAAATCAATACTGGACCGCTCATTAATTAGTTACTATGCAAGTCCATTTTTTTATAAATAGAAGCTCATTCATTCATTATTTCTTTTAATTCATTTGAACTCTGAGAGAGAAACTATAGAGAGAAAGAAGAAAAGTGTTTTGCTTTTCTTTACTTCTATATCCAAGATCTCTCTTTCTAAGGTAGGGATATTATTTGTTGTACTGTAAGGGGTATTCTTTCTTTCTTATTCATGAAGAGAACTTACGTTATTTCATTCTTTATTATTATGTTGGAATAACTTTGTCATGCAAAGTCTTTGCATACATGGTGAAATTCTTCTAATATTCCGCTCTTTATTATTCGTTTTAATATCACATCTGCATGCGTGTTCTGTTGGACTCGGTTCCATTAATTATTTATTATTCGCCGGAATATCACATTCGTGAGTTTACGCCGGGACTGGTTCCATTATTTATTATTCTCGTCGAAATATCCTCGGGTCGTATGCGTTTCTGGGGACTAGTTCCATTATTTATTATTCTCATTGGGAATAACTCCGTCATATGCATGGCCTATCGCATTTACGCATGGTGAAATTCTTTTGTTATTCCATTCTTTATTATTATGTTGGAATAACTTTGTCTGTGCAATCTTGCATACATGGTGAAATTCTTTTATTATTCCATTCTTTATTATATTGTTGGTTATTGGTTTTACAGTTGCATGTCTTTGGCCTGTAGTGCAAAGATGATATGTTATTGAATATCTTTGGCCTGTAGTGCAAAGATGATCTGTTGTTTGATAGCTTTGAACCGTAGTGCGAAGATGGACAGGTGTATGACATGATCATGACCACTAGTGATACTAACGAATATTCTTGGTCGTAGTGCATGGATAATTCAATGATGTGAATGGCAGAATCATGACCATTAGTTAACAGTTGAATGTCTTTGGCCGTAGTACACTGACAGGCAATTGATTGGTATGATCATGACCATTGGTTTTATAGTTGAATATCTTTGGCCCGTAGTGCAAAGATAGACAACTGATTAGTATGATCATTGTTATTACATTTGAATATCTCCAGCCTTTGGGGTAAGGATATTGAGTAAACGTTCTATTAAGCATTTGTGGCAAGAAAGAACTGTTAATTCACATTATTATAAATATGAATTGTGAATTTAACTAACATCTTTGGTGGTTCAGGTGAAGACAAGTGATGAAAGTTCTATTTATCTTGAGTATAACAAAGAACTGTTGATGAGTATTACAGGAATAAAATATCAACAATGGACTTTTAATCTAGATGAGATATTAGACATTATGTTCTACTTGACTCTTTTAATGGATTATTTGTTCCGCTGCAGTTAAACTTGATGTTTGTTATATTGTATCAGTTTAACACTGTTGAAGGCTAAGGATAATTTATTCTGCATTATCTTAGTCATAATATTTCTTCTCGGGCTAGTTGAGGCTCACCTTTCTTTCACCATTCTCTTCAAGAAATGAGAAACGTAAATGGGGATTAGTCGGGGAACAGAGTGATGGTCCTAGATGGTGCATTAGTAGTCCTCACTATTCTGTGAAATAGTGTAATAATAAATATAATGAGGACTCCATTGAGTGTGGATATTATCTAGATGACAATATCCTTATTAAAACTCCTAGTTTATGTTCGTCGTCGTTTTACACGACGCTTGTATTATTAAGTTGTATTTGAATCTTGTACCATGTATTTGGCGACTCAAAATGGGTGATGTATACCTAATTTTGGGGCGTCACATCTTTCACCTTCAAGTGCAAGCTTGAGAAATAACATAGCCATGACTCTAGTGGGCACCTTTACACGAGTGAGGTCAATGGACTCGGCCGGCTTGGAGGTAGAGACACATGTCGTGTAACTAAAACTGGAGGAATCTGATAATGCTTACGTGGATTCCCGTGACTAGAACTGGCAGAATAACCTAGCCCAGTTATTCCAGTTTGACTGATAACTTGGATAGGGTGCTTAATACCCTGATAACTCTTACCCAACCCTTGTCCTGGCTGATGTCCCAAAGATATCATTTCTTGAGTAGCCGACATTACTAGGGCAGAAATCTCGGGTGTAAGAGGTGACGCCCCAATAACATGTGCATCGAAAGTGTTGCTTACTTCCAGGATGAAAATCGGGCCAGGTTCAACATCTAAATTGACGTTGATGTAAGGTATGTCACCATATGGAGGACATTCCAGTTCAGCGTTGACCGTGACTAGGCTATTGTTGATGATGTATTTCAGTTGTTGATGAAGGGTGGAGGGGACTGCCCCGGCCATATGAATCCACGGCCTTCCCAAGAGCAGGTTGTATCCTGAATCTATCTTGAGTACGTGAAAAGACACGCAGAATATCCTAATAAGTATTATCAGTTATCAGCATATAATGTATACTTAGAAATATATAAATTATTTATTTAGTTAATAATTTAAATTCAAAAGAAATCCAAAAGCCTCAGGGCTTTGTTTGGCAAACTAATTTAAAATTAAGACTTAATATATTTAAGCCTTGTTTGGCAAAATAAATTAAAACTACTTTAATTTATTTTAATAACCACTTATAATATAGTTATTTGTCACACTTCTAATTAATTAAGTTTTCATACTTAATTTAATTAATTCTAATAACAATTCATTGCATAATATAATAATTTATTTAATCATTATAAACTCTCTAACTTAATTATTAAATTAAGTTAGATTACTATTTCAAAATAATTACTTTTCTTAACTCATTAATTATTTATTAAACAAATAAATAATAAAATCAAATCAAATTAATTAAACAAATACTTATTCAACGATAAACACATCCATTAAATATATAATTCAATAAATATTTAAATATTAATTAAAAATCTGGATTGTTACATCATTCCCTCCTTACAAGGATTATGTCCTCAGAATCACAACTCAAATCACTCATTCGTTACAATCTTCCCTACTTACAAAGATTACATTTCAATCAAGACAAATTAAACAAATACCTCAGAGTAATCTTTCATCATTTTATCTAAATATAGGTTTTATATTTCCTACTACATTCATTACTTTAACAAATTCTAGGTTTCATTTCATAACTTTCACTTGAACTCAATATATTCTGAGTATTATATTCTTAACCCATTCATTTCCTTTTCTAAGAATCGCTATCATAAACACTTGGGATATTACAAATTTAACTAACATCTTTGGTGGTTCAGGTGAAGACAAGTGATGAAAGTTCTATTTGTCTTGAGTATAACAAAGAACTGTTGATGAGTATTACAGGAATAAAATATCAACGATGAACTTTTAATCTAGATGAGATATTAGACATTATGTTCTACTTGACTCTTTTAATGCATTATTTGTTCCGCTGCAGTTAAACTTGATGTTTGTTATATTGTATCAGTTTAACACTGTTGAAGGTTAAGGATAATTTATTCTGCATTATCTTAGTCATAATATTTCTTACTGGGCTAGTTGAGCTCACCTTTCTTTCACTTTTTCTCTTGTGAAATGAGAACGTATGGTAGGATTAGTCGGAGAACGCAGTGATGGCCTAGATGGTGCATTAGTAGTCCTCACTATTCTGTGAAATAGTGTAATAATAAATATAATGAGAACTCCATTGAGTGTGGATATTGTCTAGATGACAATATCCTTATTAAAACTCCTAGTTTATGTTTTGTCGTATTTTACACGACAGTTGTATTATTAAGTTGTATTTGAATCTTGTACCACGTATTTGGCGACTCAAGATGGGTGATGTATACCTAATTTTGGGGGAGTCACAGTTGGTATCAGAGCTTAGGGATATGATCCCTGGCTGAGATGTGAGACAAGAACTAGGAGGGGAGAGACGGGAAATTCCTTCGCTAGTATGACCTACCTAAGTTTATTTGGTATTTAAATGGTCGGTCATAGTATAGGGATAATATGTGATATGTCAATTAACCTTTATTTTGAAACTATATTCTAGAATGATATTTGAAATACAGGAGATGAGAAATGGAAAATCATAATAGAGAGGAAATAATCGGGAAGGTACAATTCGAAAAGAAAGCAAGGTATCCTCACCTCTTCGACATACCAGTGTACGTAAGTAAATTTCGAGGGCGAAATTTCATAAGGAGGGGAGATTGTGAGACCCCAGATTTTATGAATAAATATTTAATTTTCTCGAAATAATTTTTTTGAATATTATGGTTTGGATTTGATATAATGTTAGAGTTGTGGGTAGTATTTATAAATTTTGAAAAATATGCAAGTGGTTGTATAATATTCGATTGGTCGGGGAATATTATTTTTTTTTTGTCGGGGAATATCCGTACGACGGTACAATCTTTGGTGGACCCCACAACGGAATTATTGTCTGATTGAGAAAACGACAAAAATATTTTATGAAAATAACGGTGGAAGTTTTACCGTTAATACTGTTGAACTACTCGGTAGTAAAGAAATGCGATGTCTGCGTGGTTGCATAAGTAGACACTACGGTATTGATTATTGATGCTTATGTGATAAGTCACTCATTTTTGTGTTATTGGTATTATTAATGTAATAAAAAGCGGAAAAACTTTTTATATAAAATGAATACTTTTATAAAGTTATTCTATAAATAGAATATATTATATTCTATTATGCATAGTGTTGTATAGTGTCTGCATAGTATTTTATATAGTAAAATCTTTTTATATAAAACAAAATACTTTTATAAAGTTATCTGTTTTATTAGACAATAATTAGAATATATTATATTTTATTATGCATAGTGTTTGCATAGTAAAATCTTTTATAAAGTTATTTGTTTTATTATATTATAAATAGAATATATTATATTTTATTTAAAAGATTTTGCTTTAAATATGGACCGGCAGATTAAAGTAAATCAATCTGGACCGTTCATTAATTAGTTACTATGCAGTCCATTTTTTTATAAATAGAAGCTCATTCATTCATTATTTCTTACGAATTCACTGAAACTCTAGAGAGAGAAACTATAGAGAGAAAGAAGAAAAGTGTTCTGCTACTTCACTACTTCTATATCCAGTACTCTTCTTTCTAAGGTAGGGGATATTATTTGTTGTACTCGTAAGGGGTATTCTTTCTTTCTTATTCATGAAGAGAACTTCTGTTATTCCATTCTTTATTATTATGTTGGAATAACTCATCATGCAAATCTAATCGTATACATGGTGAAATTCTTCTAATATTCCGTTTCTTTATTATTCGTTTAATATCCTCGTGCATGTTCTGGGGACCGGTTCCATTAATTATTTATTATTCGCCGGAATATCCTCATATGCGTGAGTTTACGCCGGACTGGTTCCATTATTTATTATTCGCTTTAATATCCCATACGTCGCGCTTACGTGGGACTAGTTCCATTATTTATTATTACATTTGAATAACTCATCCATGCGGTACTATCGCACGCGACGGTGAAATTCTTTTGTTATTCCATTCTTTATTATTATGTTGGAATAACTTTTACTATGCAAATCTCGCATACATGGTGAAATTCTTTTTATTATTCCATTCTTTATTATATTGTTGGTTATTGGTTTTACTGATTTGCATGTCTTTGGCCCAGAGTGCAAAGATGATATGTTATTGAATATCTTTGGCCCAGATTGCAAAGATGATCTGTTGTTTGATAGCTTTGAACCGTAGTGCGAAGATGGACATGTGTATGACATGATCATGACCACTAGTGATAGTAACGAATATTCTTGGCCGTAGTGCATGGATAATTCAATGATGTGATTGGCATAATCATGACCATTAGTTAACAGTTGAATGTCTTTGGCCGTAGTACACTGACAGGCAATTGATTGGTATGATCATGACCATTGGTTTTATAGTTGAATATCTTTGGCCCGTAGTGCAAAGATAGACAACTGATTAGTATGATCATTGTTATTACATTTGAATATCTCCAGCCTTTGGGGTAAGGATATTGAGTAAACGTTCTATTAAGCATTTGTGGCAAGAAAGAACCGTTAATTCACATTATTATAAATATGAATTGTGAATTTAACTAACATCTTTAATTGGTTCGGTGAAGACAAGTGATGAAAGTTCTATTTGTCTTGAGTATAACAAAGAACCTGTTGATGAGTATTACAGAATAAAATATCAACGATGGACTTTTAATCTAGATGAGATATTAGACATTATGTTCTACTTGACTCTTTTAATGGATTGCTTGTTTTACTGCAGCTTAAACTTGATGTTTGTTATATTGTATCGGTTTAACAATCGTTGAAGGCTAAGGATAATTTATTCTGCATTATCTTAGTCATAATATTTCTTACTGGGCTAGTTGAGCTCACCCTTTCTTTCACTGTTCTCTTCAGGAAATGAGAACGTAGCTGGGATTAGTCGGGGAACAGAGTTATGGTCCTAGATGGTGCATTAGTAGTCCTCACTATTCTGTGAAATAGTGTAATAATAAATGTAATGAGGACTCCATTGAGTGTAGATATTGTCTAGATGACAATATCCTTATTAAAACTCCCAGTTTATGTTCTGTCGTATTTTACACTACAGTTGTATTATTAAGTTGTATTTGAATTTTGTACCATGTGTCTGGCGACTCAAGATGGGTGATGTATACCTAATTTTGGGGGTCACAGGTTATCGTATCGAGCTTAGGATATGATCCTGGTGAGATGTGAGACAAGAACTAGGAGGGAGAGCGGAAAATTCCTTCGCTAGTATGACCTACCTAAGTTTATTTGGTATTTAATTGGTCGGTCATAGTATAGGGATAATATGTGATATGTGAATTAACCTTTATTTCGAAACTATATTCTAGAATGATATTTGAAATACAGGAGATGAGAAATGAAAAATCATGATAGAGAGGAAATAACTGGGAAGGTACAATTCGAAAAGAAAGCAAGGTATCCTCACCTCTTCGACATACCAGGTACGTACGTAAATTTTGAGGGCGAAATTTCATAAGGAGGGGAGATTGTGAGACCCCAGATTTTATGAATAAATATTTAATTTTCTCAAAATAATTTTTTTTGAATATTATGGTGTGGATTTGATATAATGTTAGAGTTGTGGGTAGTATTTATAAATTTTGAAAAGTATACAAGTGGTTGTATAATATTCGATTGGTCGGGGAATATTATTTTCTTTTTTTGTCGGGGAATATCCGTACGACGGTACAATCATTGGTGGACCCCATAACGGAATTATTGTCTGATTGAGAAAACGACAAAAATATTTTAAGAAAATAACGGCAAAAGTTTTACCGTTAATACTGTTGAACTACTCGGTAGTAAAAGTACAGTAATACGCGTGATTGGATGTAGCATAAGGTATTGATTATTGATACTTACGTGATAAGTCACTCATTTTGTGTTATTGGTATTATTAATGTAATAAAACAGAAAAACTTTTTATTTAAAACAGAATACTTTTATAAAGTTATTCTATAAATAGAATATACTTTATTCTATTATGCATAGTATTGCATAATTATTCGCATAGTGTTTTTGCATAGTAAAATCTTTTTATATAAAATAGAATACTTTTATAAAGTTATCTATTTTATTAGACAATAATTAGAATATATTATATTTTATTATGTATAGTATTTGTATAATTACTGCATAGTGTTAGCATAGTAAAATCTTTTATAAAGTTACATTTTATTAGATTATAAATAGAATATATTATATTTTATTTAAAAGATTTTGCTTTAAATATGGACCGTCGATTAAAGTAAATCAATCTAGACCATTCATAAATTAGTTACTATCACGGTCCATTTTCTATAAATAAAGCTCATTCATTCATTATTTCTTACGAATTCAACTTTAAAACTCTAGAGAGAAACTATAGAGAGAAAGAAGAAAAGTGTTCTACTACTTCACTACTTCTATATCCATACTCTTCTTTTCTAAGGTAAGGGATATTATTTGTTGTACTCGTAAGGGGTATTATTTCTTTCTTATTCATGAAGAGAACTTACATTATTCCATTCTTTATTATTATGTTGGAATAACTTTGTCTATGCAAAATCTTGCATACATGGTGAAATTCTTCTAATATTTTGTTCTTTATTATTCGTTTTAATATCACATGCATGCGTTCACGCTTGGGACTGATTCCATTAATTATTTATTATTACGTGCCGGAATATCCATGCCGTATGCGTTCTGTTGGACTGGTTCCATTATTTATTATTACGACGGAATATCACATCTGGTAGGCGCTTACTGTGGGACTAGTTCCATTATTTATTATTACGTTGGGAATAACTTTTGTATATGTGCGGTCTATCGCATGCATTGGTAAAATTCTTTTGTTATTTCATTCTT
Source organism: Panax ginseng (assembly GCA_020205605.1). Taxonomy (NCBI): domain Eukaryota; kingdom Viridiplantae; phylum Streptophyta; class Magnoliopsida; order Apiales; family Araliaceae; genus Panax; species Panax ginseng. The sequence continues at coordinate 17,254,435 of CM035142.1, read as the reverse complement.
TATTATTATGTTGGAATAACTTTTGTACATCGCAATCTTGCATACATGGTGAAATTCTTTTATTATTTCATTCTTTATTATACTGTTGGTTATTGGTTTTACAGTTGTATGTCTTTGGCCTGTAGTGCAAAGATGATATGTTGTTGAATATCTTTGGCCTGTAGTGCAAAGATGATCTGTTGTTTGATAGCTTTAACCCGTAGTGTGAAGATGGACAGGTGTATGACATGATCATGACCACTAGTGATATTAACGAATATCCTTGGCCGTAGTGCATGAATAATTCAATGATGTGATTGGCAGAATCATGACCATTAGTTAACAGTTGAATGTCTTTGGCCGTAGTGCACTGACAGGCAATTGATTGGTATGATCATGACCATTGGTTTTATAGTTGAATATCTTTGTCCCGTAGTGCAAAGATAGACAACTGATTGGTATGATCATTGTTATTACATTTGAATATCTTCAGCCTCTGGGTAAGGATATTGAGTAAATGTTTTATTAAGCATTTGTGGCAAGAAAGAACTTTTAATTCATATTATTATAAATATGAATTGTGAATTTTGTAACGACCCCAAAATCCATACAATTTAAATCTCAACTTCGGTCATTAACCATACATCAAATCTCAAATTTTACATCATTATTCGATATTAAAAACACTAAAATTGCGGAATATTTAAAACGTTTATACATTTCCTTCTTTCTTGCCCAGAATCGCAACCTTTACATTACATCCCTTTGATTCAATCTTATATCATGAATCGTTACAACAAAATGACTATACAAAGTCTTACATCATAACTAAATATCCATATACATTGGATAGCTCAACTTACAATTCAACAACATGTTACGTTCAAAATATGAAATATATTTCTCATAAAACATAAGTAATCTTCGTGAATATAGATCTCTATAACTCACTTAGCACATATCTTTACCTTAAAATCTTGACCTGCAAAAGTGGTTATTTGCAAGAATGAGCTCGACAGCCCAGCAAAGTCTAACAGTTTTCATGCATCACATAGCACATAATAACATTCTCGATATACATCTCATTAAAGTAACATGGCATACATGCTTTTAATACACATAGCAAATATAAAGATTGAGTTCCTTACTCAATCATCATTACTTAACCAAAATAATGCAGTCATAAATTGACTTTAACATTTCATGATTTTAACATGTATAACATATCATGCAATTTAAAACAGTTCATCAAGTCCACGTAACAAATAGGAACCGAAAGACTTGCCTTGATCGTTATTTACCAATAATAGCTTAACATCTTACAGTTATCTGCACTTCACGTGCCCTCTTGTTTGATTAGACAATCTTTGTTAATCACTGATAACTTTCTTTTGCTACTTCTCTCTCTCTCAGGTTTTCTCTCAAATTCTTTGAAACCTCCTCTTTGAAAACCCTTTTTCTCTGAACTTTTCTTTCTTAGGCTAAAGCTAGGCCATATACAATATACTTAAAAGTAAAAACTAAACGATAACAAAGCGTACATAAAAAAAACGCGATAGTCTAATAATAGACCTAATAAGTATTATTAATTACCAAGATATAACGTATACTTATAAATATATAAATTATTTATTTAGTTAATAATTTAAATTCAAAGAAATCCAAAAGCCTCGTGGCTTTATTTGGCAAAATTAATTTAAAATTAAGACTTAATATATTTAAGCCTTGTTTGGCAAAATAAATTAAAACTACTTTAATTTATTTTAATAACCACTTATAATATAGTTATTTGTCACACTTCTAATTAATTAAGTTTTCATACTTAATTTAATTAATTCTAATAACAATTCATTGCATAATATAATAATTTATTTAATCATTATAAACTCTCTAACTTTTATTAAATTAAATTAGATTACTATTTCAAAATAATTACTTTTCTTAACTCATTAATTATTTATTAAACAAATAAATAATCAAATCACATCAAATCAAATCAAATTAATTAAACAAATACTTATTCAACGATAAACACATCCATTAAATATATAATTCAATAAATATTTAAATATTAATTAAAAATCTGGATTGTTACATCATTCCCTCCTTACAAGGATTCTGTCCTCAGAATCACAACTCAAATCACTCATTCGTTACAATCTTCCCTACTTACAAAGATTCTGCCCCCAGAATCGAAGACAAATTAAACAAATACCTCAGAGTACTCTTTCATCATTTTATCTAAATATAGGTTTTATATTTCCTACTACATTCATTACTTTAACAAATTCTAGGTTTCATTTCATAACTTTCACTTGAACTCAATATATTCTGAGTATTATATTCTTAACCCATTCATTTCCTTTTCTAAGAATCGCTATCATAAACACTCGGGATATTACATTCACCCTTTCTTCTAAAAATTTCGTCCTCAAAATTTTTATTCATTCAATCTAACAAAATAGATTTTTGTGTCACTACTATATTCATTCCTTGGGTTTTATAACCACTTCTTTCCACAAAGATCTTTCTACAATTATTAACTTTTCTATTAAATATTTTACATTATTCTTTGATAACCCATATCCTTCTCACTTCAAAATCTCTTTTCTCACTTATTCAACATATTCATCATTCAGTGTTGCATTCTACGACTCACTTCTTTCTAAGGAATATCATCCTTACCACATTCACCTTTTAGAATATCAAGAATCTTCCACAATTGCTCAATAATTGGGAAGCGATATGAATAACAGGAATTTAAAAGATTCCAAATCATGTTAAGGGTCATAAGACCACGAACTATGTCCACAGTTACAAGTAATCTTCCAACTTCAACTTTAACAGTCATAAGACTATAAGGACCCCCGTACTTAGGGTGTTAAGCCCTTCGTACGATGTATTGTGCACAAATATTTAAACGCTATGTGTATGTCCATAGTTATAAGTAATATTTCAACTTAAACTTTAACAGTCATTAGACTATAGGGACTCCTCATACTTAGGGTGATCAGCCCTTCATACAATGTATTGTGCACAAACATCTCAACGCCTCCGCGTAATCCCCTATAAAAGGGTTGTTCATCTCAGCTTTTCAACATCTGAATCCGCATCAAAACAATTTGGTTTGGCATAACTTCTCAAGAAACGCATGCATTTCATGAACATCTTTCAATATTCGTCTAGCTAAATCAAATAGCATAGACTTCTACAATAATTCGGACATCAATCAAAATATACATATATATATATATATATATATATATATATATTCTCATATCTTAAAGAAATCTCAAAAATCTTTTTATGACGTCATGATACCACACTATATTTACAAAATCAGTTGAGGATTCCGTCATTTGGTGATTTTATCATACTACATTATACCATAGTAATTTGTGATCCTTAGATCACATCCAACACTAGTAATACTGCATTGATAACTCCATCATTTTTATCATCTTTGCACCAAAGTTACGTGATGCATTAATGATATAAAATACATTTTGATATATTGCAAATCATTTTTGTCTAGCCGAAGCAATTAGCATGACATATACGAATAATAAAATTATTGTTGTTAAAACTCATTGGTTCCATCATTTGATCCAATGTTTTCAAGAAAATAAAAGTGTAAACATCAAAGACGAAGTCAATAAATTTCAAAAGTCTAGCATAGCTAGTAGATTTAGAATACCTATGCTTCCACCATCAACTCCACTTTCTATAATGATCCATTGCTTAATAGGTTTATCTATTCCTATCATCCTCAATACTCCATTTACACTTATCTATACCCACCATCAAACTTACCACACGTTATGAGTTCAGAACTTGCCACAATCATATAGTTTAAGAACTTATCCTAGTCGGAACCATAAAGCGCCCATTCATTTGAGGGGTTCAAAAACATACCATATAATTATGAGTCACGAACCTACCATAAGTATGAGTTTTAAGAACTCGCACTTAACCTTATAATATTCTCTAACTATACTCTACCTATCTGTTATACACATGAGAAAAGAATCACCTTCTCAACAGGCATATAGCAAATAGCACGACACAAACATTCCAATGATTATCAATGTGATAAACTGAGTACAAGCACAAAACCCTCGCCCATACAAAGGTTTGTACAACTCAGCCACCACCTGAGTCCTCAATTGAAATCCCTCCAAACTCTATCTTGCTTATAACTTGCTCTTTGCTCGATACAAATTCCTTGTATCACATCATCTATAACTCCTCATGAGTTATCTCATATTATTTCATAGTACACCATCTTCATAGCATTAAGCTATAATCATTCAAACATTACAGACCATCTTCCTTTTATAACTTAAACAAATCACGTCGTGATCTTATTCTATAATCATCACCCTTAAAATTCTTTTCTTAACTCGTGATCGTTTTGTTTTACGATACTTTTCTTTCCTTTTTTCATCATTTACGACATTATTTGTTATCTTGGCTATTGGAGTTAGGAAACTCCCATTTCTTATCTTTATATCTCTTCAAGATTCTTCTTTGAATCTACTTGTTTATATAACAATTCTTTTTTTAAGAATTTCTAACTTCATTTACATCACTTAGAATTTCATACCATTTACTAAACTTGGTACACATCGAGGCTCTAACAGTTTCAATATGGTACGCTGAGTGGTTTCCCACAAACAACCAACAAACTAGGTTCCGAGTTACTAGTTCGTATATACCTCCGCTCTATGAAGCAATCGTTTAGCCCAGATACCATACATCAACTACTAAAGAGTAAAATTGCACCATACTCTCTATTCTTAACTTCTTAATCATTCTCTTCTTATAGACATTGTCTATTTATTATCACCTTACATCCTTATTATTGGAGTTGGGTAACCCCACATTCATAATCCTTATAACTCATGAGATTCTTCTTTGAATCCTTTCACGCAAGTTTTAATCCCTTATTGTTCAAACTCTATTTGAGCTTATTCGTTTATTATCTTCACCTCTCTTCTCTAAGGTTATAGCCTATGGTACTCCTACCTAAGGTTTATAACCTACAGCTTTGATACCAACTGTAACGACCCCAAAATCCATTCAATTTAAATCTCAACTTCGGTCATTAACCATACATTAAATCTCAAATTTTACATCATTATTCGATATTAAAAACACTAAAATTGCGGAATACTTAAAACGTTTATACATTTCCTTCTTTCTTGCCCTAAATCGCAACCGTTACATTACATCTCTTTGATTCAATCTTATATCATGAATCATTACAACAAAATGACTATATAAAGTCTTACATCATAACTAAATATCCATATACATTGGATAGCTCAACTTACAATTCAACAACATGTTACGTTCAAAATATGAAATACATTTCTCATAAAACATAAGTAATCTTCGTGAATATAGATCTCTATAACTCACTTAGCACATATCTTTACCTTAAAATCTTGACTCCGCAAAAGTGGTTATTTGCAAGAATGAGCTCGACTTACCCAAAGAAAGTCTAACAGCTTTTCATGCATCACATAAAGCACATAATAATATGCTTGATATACATCTCATTAAAGTAACATGGCATACATGCTTTTAATTCACATAGAAATATAAAGATTGAGTTCCTTACTCAATCATCATTACTTAACCAAAACAATGCAGATCATAAATTGACTTTTAACATTTCATGATTTTAACATGTATAACATATCATGTCATTTTAAAAGCAGTTCATCAAGTCCACGTAACAAATAGGAACCGAAAAAGACTTGCCTTGATCGTTGTTTACCAATAATAGCTTAATAATTTATGTACTATCCGCGCACTTCACGTGCCCTCTTGTTTGATTAGATAATCTTTGTTAATCAACGATAACTTTCTTTTGCTACTTCTCTCTCTCTTTCTCGTTTTCTCTCAAATTCTTTGAAACCTCTCTTTGAAAACCCTTTTTCTCCTTTTTCTTCTTGAAGCTTAAGCTTAGGCCATATACAATATACTTAAAAGTAAAAACTAAACCATAACAAAGCATACATAAAAGAAAACGATATAGTCATATAATAGACCTAATAAGTATTATCATTATCAAAGATATAATGTATACTTAGAAATATATAAATTATTTATTTAGTTAATAATTTAAATTCAAAAGAAATCCAAAAGCCTCGGGGCTTTGTTTGGCAAAATAATTTAAAATTAAGACTTAATATATTTAAGCTTTGTTTGGCAAAAATAAATTAAAACTACTTTAATTTATTTTAATAACCACTTATAATATAGTTATTTGTCACACTTCTAATTAATTAAGTTTTCATACTTAATTTAATTAATTCTAATAACAATTCATTGCATAATATAATAATTTATTTAATCATTATAAACTCTCTAACTTAATTATTAAATTAAATTAGATTACTATTTCAAAATAATTACTTTTCTTAACTCATTAATTATTTATTAAACAAATAAATAATCAAATCAAATCAAATTAATTAAACAAATACTTATTCAACGATAAACACATCCATTAAATATATAATTCAATAAATATTTAAATATTAATTAAAAATACGGATTGTTACATCATTCCTCCTTACAAGGATTATGTCCTCAGAATCACAACTCAAATCACTCATTCGTTACAATCTTCCCTACTTACAAAGATTCTGCCCCCAGAATCGAAGACAAATTAAACAAATACCTCAGAGTAATCTTTCATCATTTTATCTAAATATAGGTTTTATATTTCCTACTACATTCATTACTTTAACAAATTCTAGGTTTCATTTCATAACTTTCACTTGAACTCAATATATTCTGAGTATTATATTCTTAACCCATTCATTTCCTTTTCTAAGAATCGCTATCATAAACACTTGGGATATTACAAATTTAACTAACATCTTTGGTGGTTCAGGTGAAGACAAGTGATAAAAGTTCTATTTGTCTTGAGTATAACAAAGAACTGTTGATGAGTATTACAGGAATAAAATATCAACGATGAACTTTTAATCTAGATGAGATATTAGACATTATGTTCTACTTGACTCTTTTAATGCATTATTTGTTCCGCTGCAGTTAAACTTGATGTTTGTTATATTGTATCAGTTTAACACTGTTGAAGGTTAAGGATAATTTATTCTGCATTATCTTAGTCATAATATTTCTTACTGGGCTAGTTGAGCTCACCCTTTCTTTCACTGTTCTCTTCAGGAAATGAGAATGTAGCTGGGATTAGTCGGGGAACAGAGTGATGGCCCTAGATGGTGCATTAGTAGTCCTCACTATTCTGTGAAATAGTGTAATAATAAATATAATGAGAACTCCATTGAGTGTGGATATTGTCTAGATGACAATATCCTTATTAAAACTCCTAGTTTATGTTTTGTCGTATTTTACACGACAGTTGTATTATTAAGTTGTATTTGAATCTTGTACCACGTATTTGGCGACTCAAGATGGGTGATGTATACCTAATTTTGGGGGAGTCACAATTGGTATCGAGCTTAGGGATATGATCCTGGTGAGATGTGAGACAAGAACTAGGAGGGAGAGGCGATTTTGAAATTCCTTGCTAGTATGACCTACCTAAGTTTATTTGGTATTTAAATGGTGGTCATTATAGTATAGGGATAATATGTGATATGTCAATTAACCTTTATTTTGAAACTATATTCTATAATGATATTTGAAATACGGAGATGAGAAATGGAAAATCATGATAGAGAGAAATAATCGGGAAGGTACAATTCGAAAGAAAAGCAAGGTATCCTCACCTCTTGACGTACCATATGCGTAAGTAAATTTTTCGAGGGCGAAATTTCATAGGAGGAGGAGATTGTGAGACCCAGATTTTATGAATAAATATTTAATTTTCTCGAAATAATTTTTTGAATATTATGGTTTGGATTTGATATAATGTTAGAGTTATGGTAGTATTTATAAATTTTGAAAAATATGCAAGTGGTTGTATAATATTCGATTGGCTCAGAATATTATTTTTTTTTTTTTGGGAATATCCGTGACGATTTTACAATCTTTAGTGGACCCCACAACGGAATTATTATTCGATTGAGAAAACGACAAAATATTTTATGAAAATAACGGTGGAAGTTTTACCGTTAATCTTTGTTGAACTACTTTCGGTAGTAAAAGTAAAGAATACGCTGTCGTGTTGCATAGTAGCACTTTGCAGTATTGATTATTGATGCTTATGTGATAAGTCACTCATTTTTGTGTTATTGGTATTATTAATGTAATAAAACGGAAAAACTTTTTATATAAAATGAATACTTTTATAAAGTTATTCTATAAATAGAATATATTATATTCTATTATGCATAGTGTTATATATAATTAATCGCATAGTATTTTATATAGTAAAATCTTTTTATATAAAACAAAATACTTTTATAAAGTTATCTGTTTTATTAGACAATAATTAGAATATATTATATTTTATTATGCATAGTGTTTGCGTAGTAAAATCTTTTATAAAGTTATTTGTTTTATTATATTATAAATAGAATATATTATATTTTATTTAAAAGATTTTGCTTTAAATATGGACCTACAGATTAAAGTAAATCAATCTGGACCGCTCATTAATTAGTTACTATGCGGTCCATTTTTTATAAATAAGCTCATTCATTCATTATTTCTTACGAATTCACCGAAACTCTAGAGAGAAACTATAGAGAGAAAGAAGAAAAGTGTTTTGCTACTTCACTACTTCTATATCCAGATTCTTCTTTCTAAGGTAGGGGATATTATTTGTTGTACTTCGTAAGGGGTATTCTTTCTTTCTTATTCATGAAGAGAACTTACGTTATTCCATTCTTTATTATTATGTTGGAATAACTCACATACATAAAATAATCGCATACATGGTGAAATTCTTCTAATATTCCGTTCTTTATTATTCTGCCGAATATCATGTATATGCATGCGTTCTGGCCGGACTGGTTCCATTAATTATTTATTATTCGCATTTAATATCCTCATGCGTGAGTTTACGTGGGACTGGTTCCATTATTTATTATTCTCAGTTTAATATCCTCACGTACTGCATGCGTTCTGGCCGGACCTAGTTCCATTATTTATTATTCATTGGGAATAACTCGTTCATGCATGCGATCATCGCATTTATGGTGAAATTCTTTTGTTATTCCATTCTTTATTATTATGTTGGAATAACCTGTCTATGCGAAGTACTGCATACATGGTGAAATTCTTTTATTATTCCATTCTTTATTATATTGTTGGTTATTGGTTTTACAGTTGCATGTCTTTGGCCTGTAGTGCAAAGATGATATGTTATTGAATATCTTTGGCCTGTAGTGCAAAGATGATCTGTTGTTTGATAGCTTTGAACCGTAGTGCGAAGATGGACATGTGTATGACATGATCATGACCACTAGTGATAGTAACGAATATTCTTGGCCGTAGTGCATGGATAATTCAATGATGTGATTGGCAGAATCATGACCATTAGTTAACAGTTGAATGTCTTTGGCCGTAGTACACTGACAGGCAATTGATTGGTATGATCATGACCATTGGTTTTATAGTTGAATATCTTTGGCCCGTAGTGCAAAGATAGACAACTGATTAGTATGATCATTGTAATTACATTTGAATATCTCCAGCCTTTGGGGTAAGGATATTGAGTAAACGTTCTATTAAGCATTTGTGGCAAGAAAGAACTGTTAATTCACATTATTATAAATATGAATTGTGAATTTAACTAACATCTTTGGTGGTTCAGGTGAAGACAAGTGATGAAAGTTCTATTTATCTTGAGTATAACAAAGAACTGTTGATGAGTATTACAGGAATAAAATATCAACGATGGACTTTTAATCTAGATGAGATATTAGACATTATGTTCTACTTGACTCTTTTAATGGATTATTTGTTCCGCTGCAGTTAAACTTGATGTTTGTTATATTGTATCAGTTTAACACTGTTAAAGGCTAAGGATAATTTATTCTGCATTATCTTAGTCATAATATTTCTTACTGGGCTAGTTGAGCTCACCCTTTCTTTCACTGTTCTCTTCAAGAAATGAGAACGTGGTTTGGGATTAGTCGAGAATGAGTGATGGTCCTAGATGGTGCATTAGTAGTCCTCACTATTCTGTGAAATAGTGTAATAATAAATATAATGAGGACTCCATTGAGTGTGGATATTATCTAGATGACAATATCCTTATTAAAACTCCTAGTTTATGTTCTGTCGTATTTTACACGACAGTTGTATTATTAAGTTGTATTTGAATCTTGTACCATGTATTTGGCGACTCAAAATGGGTGATGTATACCTAATTTTGGGGGCGTCACATCTTTCACCTTCACCGGTACCGGCTTGAGAAATAACATAGCCATGACTCTGGCTGGCACCTTTACAGGAGGTTGTGCGGACTCAGCAGTTGGAGGTAGAGACACATGTCGTGTAACTAAAACTGGAGGAATCTGATAATGCTTACGTGGATTCCCGTGACTAGAACTGGCAGAATAACCTAGCCCAGTTATTCCAGTTTGACTGATAACTTGGATAGGGTGCTTAATACCCTGATAACTCTTACCCAACCCTTGTCCTGGCTGATGTCCCAAAGATATCATTTCTTGAGTAGCCGACATTACTTGGGCAGAAATCTCGAGTGTAAGAGGTGACGCCCCAATAGCATGGTACTGAGTGTTGCTTACTTCCAAGGGATGAAAACTGACCGGTTCAACATCTAAATTGACGTTGATGTATGGTATGTCACCATATGGAGGACATTCCAGTTCAGCGTTGACCGTGACTAGGCTATTGTTGATGATGTATTTCAGTTGTTGATGAAGGGTGGAGGGGACTGCCCCGGCCATATGAATCCACGGCCTTCCCAAGAGCAGGTTGTATCCTGAATCTATCTTGAGTACGTGAAAAGACACGCAGAATATGTGGGGACCAATTTTGATTGGCAGCTCAATTACTCCGACCGAATTTCGGTGGGCTCCATCAAAAGCTTTGATAACCGTATGGCTGCTCCAGATTTGGTTAAGATTGACATTCATCTTCAACAATATAGCTTATGGACATATATTTAGAGATGAACCTCCATCTATCAAGACTACAGCTAGCATATACCCGGAGGACAAGACCGCAATGTGTAACGGCTTGCAATAACCGGTCCCTTCGGACGGTATATCATCATCAGTGAAGGATATTACATTGTTGTTAAAAATGTGATCAACCAAGTGTTGAAATTTTTCTGTATCCACTGATGTTGGTAGATAGGCTTCTTCCAAAACCTTCAATGAGATCTTCCGGTGATCCTCGGAAGTTAAGACCAAGTCCAGGATTGAAATTTGGTGTGGAGTTTCTCTTAAGCTTAAAACCACCTTGGCTTCGTTATGACCCATAGTGCGGAGGAATTTTTTAATCTTCTCCATGGGTATTTTCCCTTTTGACTTGATGGTAGACTTAATCACCCGTTGGGGAAGATACAATGGGTTTTCCTTTGACACTGCAGCAGTTGTATGCGAGGTGGATCCTTCTCCATAATTCTAGGGAACTTTTTGTAAGCTGACAATAGGATATTGTACTCTGCACGATAAGTTGATTGTCTCTGGAGCGGCCACTTTTAAAGGATTGTTTCTTCCTCTGAGTTGAATTGTTGGTATTGTGAGTGGTTTGCCAGTGTCATCGGCCTCAGCGGATATAACTACTACCAATTCCTTCCACTTAGTAGGACAGGTATTCTCACTCTCACATAGCATAGTATCATCTTCTGCCAGTTGCAGGACACCACTATCAATTAGATTCTGGATAAGGTGGTGGAGTGCCCAGCATTCTTCTGTGTTGTGACCGCAAGAATGGGAGTGATATTGACAGACTCCATCAGAATTGAACCGTATGTAACGGGGATTAATTGGAGGTAGAAGGGAAGTGATCCTTCCTTCATTGATTAGCATCTAAAGGATTTCCTCCATAGGTTGGCCCACGTATGTAAATTCCCTTTTATTGGCAAAATCCCGACGGGCTTTGGCATTCGCTCTCTTTGTCACTTTGTCCTCTAGCGTTTTGCTTTCCAAAGGTGATAAGGGAATATTTATGACAAGAGGAAGGAGACTAGCATCCTCCTGGCTGACTAACTGGCGTGTAACTTGATGCTGATAGATCACCAGTTCTGCCAATTGCTCAATTTGCTTGCATAGAGCTTTCATCTTACGTTCCATTGCGAATGGGAACTTGGCATAATCCCATTTGTCAACACCGTCTTTGGTGGTCTGAGATGACTCGCCGTTGAAATTGGAACTATGTCCATTGCTCCAATTAATCATGTTGACCTCTTCTTCTTTGTGTTGAGGAAGAGGATTGTCTTGTACGTGAGGTTGATATGGTTTGGTGACCACGATCTCGCCGTTGTCTATCATGTCTTATATCTTGTGTTTCAATGCCCAACAATCCTGAGTATCATGTCTAGGTGCCCCGTCATAATAAGCACATTTTCGAGCAGCATTGAAACCCCTTCCATTAGGGCTGACTGGTGGAAGAAGATGCATGATTTTCTTTTGAGTTGTCAGAAGAGTGAGAATATTCTTGAGTGAGTCCCCTAAGGGTGTGAACACTCGAGGGCGTTTGACTTCTCCACCTTTTGGCATTGGAGGGTTTGAAGACTGTGCTTGAAAGGGAGTGCAATTTCTCATCTGGATAGGCATGTTCTGATTGCCTTTTTGACCCTGTAGTATCAGGGAAACATCTTCCTCTTTCTTTTTATGGACCCTCCGGGGGTTGTTTCTATAATTTCCGGATTGGATGTGCTCATCAACAGCTTTAAGGGCAGCTAGGTCTTGAATCTTTCCTGACTTCAATCCCATCTCAGCCATCTCCCCGTGTTTGATCATTTCAGATAATGGTTTACCGATGTCGGCTAAGACTCTCTCATAGAAAGGAGCTTCTTGTATGTCTATGAAGGTCATGACCATTTCTGATTCTGTCATGGAAGGAATAACTTGAGCAGCCAGGTGCCTTCACCTTTGAGCATACTCTCTGAAAGACTCGTTGGACTGTTTCTTGACCTTGGTAATCTGGTACCGATCAGGAGCCATCTGAGACTGGAAGCTGTATTGAGTAAGGAAGGCGTGAGCTAGCTCCTCCCAACTATGGATCTTTGAGTTGTCCAATCTGGTATACCATGAACGGGCTTTTCCAGTCAAACTTTTTTGGAACAGCTGCATTCTGAGCTTCTCGTCCTCTGCAAAAGATCCGAGTTCTCCAATAAACACCTTCAAATGTGTGTAAGGATCTCCTAACCCTTCATACTTTTCAAAGTCAGGAGTCTTGAACTTTTCTGGATAATGAACACCAGGAAATATGCACAGGTCAGCATATGAAACACTCTCGTGTACTCCAATTCCTTTGATAGCACGAAGGGTTTCCTCCATTTGAAGGACTTTCTTTCGGATGTCACCGGTGTCTGGATCTCCTGTGAGATGGGTGGCATCATGAATTTTGTTGGTCGTATCCAACTGCAGTTCAAGTATCATAATGGCTTGAGTTCCCCCTTGTGTAGAGGATTCAGCATGTATGGGTATCTTTGGACCCTGAGTAGACTAGTGTAGTTCTTTAAGCAGAACAACCAAATCTGTAATTTGTTTGCTTAATCCGTCGAATTCTTTGCGAGAAATCGGATTAAGGTCAGTCTAGTCGGATGACGACATAATTATTTAATGGAAGGCTTGCGGCCTTTTTGGATTTTAACCGGGTAGTAGGTCCAATTATTTCCCTGCAAAAGACTTGCATAGTTTAGTCTTTGGGGAATATGTAAATATTAACATGCTATGTGATGTGTCCGTTTTAGGAATTTTGTCCTGCAAAACGGATGTTAGCTGTTTGTAATTCAGGATAGCATGTTTTAAACTATGTATGTATACACATTTCTTCATATTTCTCATTACATGGAGATGAATATGGCATGAAATTACAAGTAATTGATTTTACTAGTAATTTAAAATGAGAGAGCATGAAGAGACTTTCCTCCGTGTTTGGGTTTATCAGAGGCTGACCTATCTTAGGTTACCCTCGCGGCTTTTTGGCATGAAGGTTCCCAAATCATCGCAATTTACTCAACGGGAAATTAATTCGGTCTTTCAACTGGAGCGAATTTGGGTGGCTCATGCCTTTCCTGAGCCTCGTTGGAATTAGTCTTCCTACGAGTCTAGTAATCAAACACCGACAGGATAGCCTCCTGGTGGAGGGACCACACAACATACATTCACATACATCGCGTCTCACCGTATGAAAATGATGACATGTGCGAAGCACTAATATCACAAGCAGATATGGTGCGAAGCACTAAGTGCAAGAAGTAAATGCATTCGTACACATTCATCAAAAATGTAAATGCAACATCCACACACAAGCAGATAATAGTTTGAAAAGTCTGGAATAGCGGCTTAAGTCCTCTTACTGGAGTCCCCAGTAGAGTCGCCACCTGTCGACGTCGGGATTTTTAGTTGTCCATTTTCGTTACTTGTTCTTTGGTGTTCTCATGTTAGGTGAGATTATTTGAAAAAACAAGTGAAAAAGGTCCGACATGTATAATGTCGACGATGGACTGTTAAGAGTCGCCAGTTAATTTTTTAAATGGTTGTACCGACACAACCGAGAAAAGGTTTGCACATTGACCCATTGATGTGACACTGCTAAACGGGTCGGTGAAACCGAGATTCATTAGGGTCCGTGGACTTGATTATGTGGAGGGAAGGTGTTAGGCACCCCCCCCCCCCCGACATCCGTGTTACCACGGTGACCACCACTTTTCAAGAAACTGTTATCTAAATGTGTGTGTGGGGGGGGGGGGTCAATGTGCTGTTTATTTGGAAGTAGTACGAGGCCTCGTTCGCACCTATATACACAGGGTTTGAATTTATGTGAAAATTCAATTTTTATTAAGATATGGTAGTGACGTTTTATAAAAGAGGTTTTTTCAAACCCTTATGGTCAATAGTAATTAAGACCTTTTACACTTCCATTTTATTAAGTGTTCGGCTTGATTGTTTTTATTTCTCGAGATGCGAAGCATCTATAAGAAAATAATGTCGACCTTCTCGTGGGTATGAAAACCATCTGAGAAAATTCAGACACCGCAAATAAATTTGCAAGCTGCTTACAGCTGAAAATTTCCATCACGGGAACCGAATCTATATCCAATAGGTTGAATCTATGATCACATGATTCCTAGGCTCACATGATGCCGCAATTTGTATAAAAGCAATAAGCAGGTATATATATATATATATATATAAAAGCTGTAAATATATATATATATACATGATCAGCCACCACGACGCACCTCCATGGGGATCAGAAAATGTAAATAAAGCTGTAAAAGCCATCAACCACCACGGAGGAAACTCCAGGCGAGATGAAACGTAAAGAAAGCTGTAAAAACAATCAACCGCCACGAAGTAAACTCTAGGCGGGACGATATATATATATATATATAAGCGATAAACGCACCAGATGTAAAATCCAAGCTCATCGAACAGAGTTCGACAACAGTTCATATATAGAAGTATATATATATATATATATAAGCAAGCAGGCTCATTGAACAAAGTCCGACAATAGTTAATATATATAAGTATATATATATATTAAAAGCGATAGAACGCTCGCATCAAGTCTAGGCTCATTGAATGAGTTCGACACAGTTCATATATATATATATATATAAGCAAATAAACGCTCGCATCAAGTTCAGGCTCAATCGAGGCATAACTCGATAATGTTAGTCCATATATATAAATACATATATATATATATATAAAAATATGTGTATATACAAACTGAAATAAAACCACGGACCGAATTCTGGGCAAACACACACAACACGACTCTCAACGTGAAGAAGGGTGTGTGCAAAGATGAAAAGAAATGCTTTAAAGTGTGTGAGAAGGCTTACAGTGGGCTGCCAAAGAAGACTTCTATATCTTTAAAGTGGATGAACACTCGGCTCCCGCCAGTACAAATGTAGCTATATGTGAGCTCACAAGTGTTTAAAATGAGAAAACACTCAATATAGGGTGAGTATGGAGCAAATTGGACAGGACTTCCTCGCCTTCTTTTTTCTTAAAATGGTCACCCCAAGCTCTCTATTTATAGAGGGGGGGAGCTGCAGGTACCTGCGGCTACCCGGGTTGCCCCGGGTTTCACGGGTCACGTCGTCTCGCAGTATGTGCATGCATGCACTGTAATGTCCACTCGAACTTCTAGAATTGCAATCCAGGCATCCGATTGAGGTATGTAAGACCTATTTTGGACCGTCGTTGTCGAGAGTTACGCAATGGCATGGGATTAGAGGTTGTACGAAGTCAGGAAGATGGGACGGTGCCCTCTGGTCTTCAAGCTTCAAATTATATCCGTTACTCTGCGTAATAGTCACTCGGGATTGGTTTTCCTTGATTCTTGTGGGACATTGTTGTGTAGAAATATATGTATGAGATGTTGAGACGGCGCTATGTGGCTCAAGGTGGCAAGATGAAGACTTTTCCCCTCACTAGGGTTGTCTCCGATTTGGGCTGATAAAGCAGACGTTGCTCAAGGCTTCGCTGAGATTGGACTGCTGCAAGTGTTGAATGTCCTCAGTGTCATCTTTGATGTGTGCCTGTCTTCCCGGGGTTATGTCCAGGTCTTATACTAAGTGCCTCGGTGTGAGTGTCGAGGTTGAAGCTGATTGCATGCATTTGAAACAAGCACTTCCGGGGTTATCGCCGGAACTGCAACTGCCCTCCTTGGGGTTATCACCAAGGTGGGTAAATGCTACTCACAGTATTGGGACTGAGACTGGATACCTCGGGGTTATCTCCGAGATTAATTGGTCTTCTCCGGTGGAATTTTTGGTATTGGAACTGCATGCCTCGGGGTTATCTCCGAGGTTGGAACTGTTACTCCCGGTGTGTGTTCCGAGGTTGAGACTGAACTTCTGGTAGTATCCGGACTTGACATGAACTGTCTTCCAGTGTTATCTCTGAAAGACGAATCTGCCCTCCTGCAATGTCAATGACAGGTGTGCAGAAAATTTTTGAGTGTCTACATTCACCTCGTTCGGATTCCTCGCTTTTTGGGAGGTTACGATAAACGCTCTCCCTTGAACTATCGGTTTTGTCCTGTCTGGGATAGCCTTTGATGCCTCCATCCCAGCTGGACTTTACTTCGGTGCAAGATAAAATCGGGCAAGGTGACCTTCTCTTCCGCAATTATAACACGCTTTGGATTGTTGAGTACAGTTCGGACTGATATGTCCCTGTGACGATTTGATTGTTTGAATTGTGATTCTGAGGACATAATCCTTTTAAGGAGGGAATGATGTAACATTCCAGAATTTTAATTATAATATTAAATATTTATTGAGTTACATAAATATTTAATAGATGTGTTTATCGTTGAATAAATATTTGTTTAATTGATTTGATTTTATTTGGTTAATTATTTGTTAAATAAATAATTAATGAATTAAGAAAATTATTATGTTGATATTTCAAATTGATGGTTAATTATTTGTATTGAGGTATGTGATTAAATGATTTATTTAATTAATTATTATTTAAATTAATTAAATTAAATATGAAAGCTTGATTAAATAAAGTGTGACAAATAACTATAGTATAAGGAGTTATTAAAATAAATTAAAGTAGTTTTAATCTAGTTTTACTCAAACAATGCTTAAGGATATAAACTCTTTAATTTTAAATGATTTGCCAAACAAAGCCCTATGGCTTTTGGATTCCCTTTTTAATTTTGAATTATATAAATAAAATAAAATAATAAATCTAGTATATTTATAATTTATACGTTGGTTTTGTTGTAACTGACATTTTATTAAGTTGGCGTATTAAGGTTGTCAGTTTAGTTTTACGTATAATCTATATTGTCTAAGTCTAAGCCTAAGAAAAACTACAGAGAAAAATTACAAAGGGTTTTAGAGAGAATTGCTTGAGAGGTTTTGAGAGAGAATTGAGAGCTGTGGATTCTAAATAGTTCTAGCAAGGATTTCAAACAAATTGAAGGTATTGTATCTAAACCTTGGTATTATATATATATATATATGCATATATATGTTCTTTGGCAAACTGTATATTTTCTGTGAATTACAAATGTGTTGAATTGTTGTAGAAAACTGAATTATGGTGAGTATATGTGTTTATGATGCTTGCGTTTATGCTTAAACAAGAATTTCATGCTAATTCAGTTAACAGTAGAAGAAAAATTAACGACAGTGTATGTTTGTATGTATTTTTTTCATATGGCTCATGAAAGTACCCATTTTGATGGTCAGTTCATATGTTAAACTGTAAATTGAGTCTTGTATATGTTAGTTCATTAAGAAACGAGCATAACGTAATTCGAACGAAGCAATTTGGCCAAGTATAGAGATTACAATGATGATTTTTGGTGAAGAAACTCAAAAATGGAGTTTTAGTATGAAAATATGAATTTTGAGAAATTAAACTAGTTTTAGTTGATGTTAAATTGTTCTAATTGGTTGTAAATGTTAGCAAACGTGTTTATGATTAGTCTATATCAATTGTTTGTGTTAATTTCACTATTTGGTGGGTGAAATTAGTTTTAGTTGGGCTAAAAAGCGACTCTTCGTTCATGTCAAGTATCGTTTACGTTCATACATGTACTTGAACAGTGTATTTGTGTGCTAAGGTTAAAAAAACTTCTGAATTGCAAGCTCTTGAATGTTATTATGTCAGCGTAATTGCGCATACACACTGATATGAGGTAGAGCAGTCTGCTGCTGCTGCAGACCTTGGGGAAACCTTACCACTTGGTCTAAGGTTATGATTAAGCGTCATACACATAGTAAGAAGGTTAAAACAGAACTATGATATGTAATCGATAAATTCAAAGCTTGAATGATTAGTAAGCGATGAACGTTGTATATTAGAACATAGTGAGCATGATGAATAGTTAACACTTGTAATTTCTGATATTTGTATGGTATCTTAAGACTTGTGCTAAAATAATAAGTCTAACTAGAAATGCGTGTTATGTTGGAACGTGAATGTTAGTATATCTAATAGATGATGGTTCTAAACCTATATGTAGGTGAACGTGAGTTTAATATTATAGCTTACGCTCGAGGCAAGTTTCTAAACCTATCTTTTTAAATTGAGCAAGTTCTTTAACTCTACTCTTAAAATAATTATGCAAGTTTTCTAACCCTATACCTTATTGAGCAAGATTACTTTCGTTGAACAAGTCCTTGTATCTAGATTGTTTATAATGATGCAAGTTTTTCTAAATCTTGTCTCTTAACATTTAGCAATGTTATTGTTTTTAATTCAATTACAATTACGCAATTTTCTCTAACTCTACATTTTCGTTGAGTTAGTTCTATTATTAAATTGGGCAAGTTTTTCCTAAACCTAAACTTGTTATTTTAGCATGCAAGTACCTTTATTCTGATGAACAAGTTTATCATTCAAGTTATTACTTATTATGCATGCTTAATATTAAATTCTAAGATTTTAACATTAGCTTAGTGTTGTTCAAAGCAAGGTATGTGAATTATTCAACACTTATGCTATTAGATTATTCCTAAAGCATGAAATTAGAATGCAATGTTTATTCAGTTATGATTATTCCATAACATAGTACTGTTACCTTTTATTCAACTAATCCTTAGTTGATGTCCGTTTAATTCAAATTACCCAAGTGTATCCAAACCAAACTTACTTTGGTGGGGACTTGTAATCTAAATCTTGAGATGAACAACCCTATTATTAGGGGTTTACGCTTAGCGTTGAAATGGTTGTGTACAATACATCGTCTTTAAGGATTGATCCCCTAAGATGCGTGGAGTCCTTATAGTCATATATTTGTTAAAGTTAAAGTTGAAAGATTACTTATAACTGTGGACATGGTTCGTGGTCATTAGACCCTCAGTAGCATATTTCAGAATGTTAATAGAACATATCATTCAGTTCTATTGAGCCTATTATTTGGCAAATGTTGTAAAGTTTATTCATTCTTATTTCAAGTGAGCTTTATTTGTTCACTCTTGCTTATATAACCATTACAGCTAAGGATGAGAAGGTAGATGTACCTAGCACCAGTAAGGTAGATGTACCTAGCACCGTTGAGTTGCCACATGAGGATGAGGATGACGAGGACGAGGAGGAAGAGACTCCACTAACCTTGATAGTCGCTCGTATGTACGATGAAGTCTACGACGAGATCCAGGATCGTGAGGAATGATTGACTAATGTCGAGGAGAAGCTAGAACAGACTGAAGGAGAGAAAGAAAAACTGATCGAGGAAGTCGCAGAACTGAAGAACAAGCTGAAGGAAGAAGCTACTACGAGGGCAAGAGCCGAAGACGCATATGAGGAAGCGTTTCAATGAGCCGGGATAGCAGTGAAAGACGCACAAGCAAAGAGAATGAAGATGGAAGAGATGAATAGAGTATTCACCACCGTGATTAATCGAGCTCAGGATCGGGTCATGGGTTATCCAATTCAATTCGAGACACTGCCATCATATGTATTAGATCGCAGAACAATGTTCCGAGTCATGGAGGAAGAACGTAGTAAGGCTAAGCAGTATCTTAGTAGAACATCATAGTTATTATGCGATTACTAAAATGTTAAATAAATTGTAAATCCCAAGTGTTATGTAACCTATGGGATAAGATTATGATGTTATCCCGAAACTTTTGTAGTTTAGGAAGGTTAATGTAAATAGCAGAGATGCTATCCTTTTAAAGATATTATGAATAAATAAAAGTTATTAGTTCATTCAAAGTGTTACGTGATTATGTGTGGTTATTTTTTCTTATGGAGGCAAGTTAAGTAGAGATTACTTAAAGAAGTTGAGTAATAATCTAATGAGTGTATATTTTAATAGAAAATGCCTCCCAGACATCAACCACCACGACAGAGAATCACTGAAGGAACCAATAACGACATTGTTGATGCTAACCTCGTTCAACAACTAGTGACGTTACTGACAGGAGCGTTGCAGAATCAACCACAGAACCAAGGTATAACGTTTAAGGATTTCAAGGCGGTTGGACCACCTGAATTCCGTGGGTCCATGAATCCAGTCGAAGCACAGACCTGGATTATGGAGATAGAAAAGGTGTTCGATGTCGCTAGGGTAGGGGATGATCAAACGACTGCTTTCGCAACATTCATGTAGAAAGTAGAGGCTAGTTATTGGTGGCAGGCCAATAAAACTCGTAAAGGGCCAGGGGTGATGACCTGGGGTAGGTTTAAGGAGATATTCTTCGAGACCTATTTCCCAGAGAGTTCGAAGAGTCTGCTAGAAGTGCAATTTTTGGAACTAAAGCAGGGAACGATGACGGTATCTGAGTATTCCGCTAAATTCAACGAGTTGGTGAGGTTTGTGCCTTATCAAGTCAGCACGGACGAACGCAAGGCGAAGAGGTTTGAACAGGACCGAAGCCACAGTTTATAAATGAGGTCTCCTGTTCAGGTTGAAGACTTTCGCAGCAGTGATGGAGAAAGAAATACTTGCTGAAGGTGGAGGTGAAGCAGTGACAAAGTTCAATCAGGAACATAAGAAGAAGAATGAGGTGGAGATTAAGAATGTGGGTGGTAGTAGTGGAAACGGCAACAACAATAACAACAACAACAACAACTTGAAGAGGAAGTGGAATGGAAATGTGGGTGCTGGAAATCAGCAGGGTAACCAGCAAAATAAGAAGTTTGAAGCATGTGTTACATGCGGGAAGTTTCACAAGGGTGCGTGCTTGATGGGGAAACGGATATGCTTCAATTGTGGCCAAGAGGGTCACATCGCCCCAAATTGCATTCAACCTAAGAAGAACGTGTGCTTCACGTGCGGATCCAAGGATCACTTTGCTCGTGAATGCCCTAAGAAGAAGGCTGGAGAGACAACCAGAAACAATGGAGGTACATGGGCCATTGCTGGACCTGCAGTATCAAACAAACCCACAGCTAGAACCTTCAACATGACTGTGCAAGATGTTGTGCAATCAAAAGATATGGTGTCAGGTATTATCCCAATCAATGATATAAATGTTTATGTATTATTTGATTCGGGTGCTACTTGCTCGGTTATATCTGATGAATTTTCTAAGAGGTTAAGATTGCCTAGTAAAGAACTGAATTTCCCTTTGAACATAGAAATTGTGAATAAGGAAGTAATCCCTGTTAGATTTGTATACAAGAACTGTAAGGTGAACATTAAGGAGAGTATCTTGATGGTATATTTGATTCCGATTAGACTTGGAGAATTTGATGTTATTTTGGGAATGGATTGGCTGTTCAAATATGGAGCGGTAATTGATTGCCAAAAGAAATGTGTAAACCTTATGACTCCGTCAAAGGTAATGTTCTATGGTAGCAAGTCGCCTAGACAAATGAAATGTTTGACGATTATGCAGGCCAAGAAATTGTTGAGTCAAGGCTGTATGGGCTATTTAGCTTACATAGTCGATACTCAAAAGAAGGGTGTGAAACTGGAAGAAATACTAGTGGTGAGGGAATTTGAGGATGTGTTTCCAGAGGATTTGCCAGGACTTCCGCCTGACAGAGAAATTAAGTTTGTGATTGACTTAGTGTCGGGAACAGCACCAATATCGAAAGCTCCGTACAGAATGGCTCCGGTAGAAATAAAGGAACTGATGGTACAATTGTAAGAACTGTTAGATAAGAAGTATATTCAACCAAGCATATCACCGTGGGGAGCGTCGGTGTTATTCGTGAAGAAGAAGGATGGGTCAATGCGTCTTTGCATTGATTATAGAGAATTGAACAAAATCACTATTAAAAACAAATATCCATTACCAAGAATAGATGACTTATTTGATCAATTGAAGGGTGTTAAATACTTCTCGAAAATAGATTTAAGAAGTGGATATCACCAATTGAAGGTAAGGAAGGAGGATATACCTAGAACGGCATTCAGAACTTGGTATGGACATTACGAGTTTCTGGTGATGTCTTTTGGTTTGACCAATGCCCCTGTTGCATTTATGGATTTGATGAACAGGGTGTTTAAACCATTCTTAGACAAGTTTATAGTGGTATTTATCGATGACATTCTGGTGTATTCCAAAACTCAAGAAGAACACGTGGAACACTTACGTTTAACATTGGAAACACTAAGAAAGGAAAAGTTGTACGCGAAATTCTCTAAGTGCGAATTTTGGCTAGATCGTGTACAATTTCTTGGGCACGTGATTGACAAAGATGGTATTTCAGTGGATCCATCAAAAGTGGAAGTTGTAATCAATTGGGAACAACCAAGAACACCGTCGAAAGTGAGGAGTTTCTTGGGACTGGCTGGTTATTATAGAAGATTTATTCAATATTTTTCCAAAATAGCCACTACGCTAACAAATTTGACAAGAAAAGCAGTAAAATTTGTTTGGACAGAGAAATGTGAGGAGAGTTTTCAAGATTTGAAGAAGAAATTAAGTGTGGCACATGTGTTGTCATTACCAGATAGTACAGGAAACTTTGTGGTGTATAGTGATGCCTCACATAAAGGATTGGGTTGTGTTCTTATGCAGAATGGCAAAGTAATTATGTATGCATCAAGACAACTAAAGGATTATGAGAAAGGTTATCCGACTCATGATTTGGAATTGGCTGCAGTAGTTTTTGCTCTAAAGATATGGAGACACTATCTCTATAAAGAAAAATGTGAGATCTACACAGACCATAAAAGTATGAAATATATCTTCACACAGAAGGACCTGAACATGCGTCAAAGAAGATGGGTGGAATTGATAAAAGATTACGATTGTGAGATCTTTTATCACCCGGGCAAAGCAAATGTAGTTGCAGATGCTTTAAACAGAAAAGGTCGGGAAAAATTGATGTTGTTAACCAACCAAGAAGAGCTTATTTCAGAAATGGCAAAGCTAGAGTTGGAAATAAAATTTCCAAAGGAATCCGATGAACGACTATTCCAGATAGAAGCTAGTCCAACTTTGGTGGGTAAAGTGAAGAATGCTCAACTACAAGATAAAGAATGCGAAACGATCAAAAAGAAAGTGGTTGAAGGTAGTGATGTAAAATGCAAGATCGATACTGAAGGACTACTATAGCTCGATGAAAGAATTTGGGTTCCAGCAGTACCAGAGCTTAAAGATGAAATCTTGACCGAAGCACACAACACAAGATATTCGATTCATCTAGGAAGTACAAAGATGTATCAAGATTTGCGGCGACATTTTTTGTGACGCCCCCAAAATAGGTATACATCACCCATCTTGAGTCGCCAAATACATGGTACAGAATTCAAATACAAACTTAATTATACAACATGAGCTGTGAGTTTTAATACAAATATTGTCTTCTGAGCGATATTCAAACTCAAAATACGACAAAACATAATCTGAGAGTTTTAACACGAATATTGTCATCTGACAATATCCACACTCAAATTCAATCTTATTACATTTATAATCACGCTTATTTCATAGAATAGTGAGGACTACTAATGCTATCATCTGTGACCGTCATTCCGCTCCCATTAGTCCTGCTACGTTCTCATTTCCTCAAGAGAACAATGAAAGCAAAAAGGGTGAGCTCAACTAGCCCGAAGAAATATTATGACTAAGATAATGCGTAATAAATTATCGTTAGCCTTCAACAGTGTTAAACCGATACAATATAACAATCATCAAGTTTAAGCTGCAGTGGAACAAGCAATCCATTAGAAGAGTCAGTAGAGAATAAAATCTACTATCTTCTATGATTTAAAATGTTTTCATCACTTTTATCGTGAGACTCAAACAATAAATAATCCACATCATCAAATCATCCTCACACTTACGAAGCCAAGGATATTCTTTAGTATCACGACCACGAATTATTCATGCACTACGGGCCAAAGATAATCGTATTTTCATCAACCATTCCCCGATCATGCCATAAAATAATTCATCTCTACGAACCCTCGTCGAAGAGAATCCATAGCCATAATCATACCAAAAAGCATCCATCAATGCACTACGGGCCAATGAGGATTTTTTTTTCACATCATTTATAACATTACGGTCCATGATTATCTCGAATAATCTCTCGTCATAATCATACCAAGTCCATCTATGCACTTTACAGAGCCATGAGATGACTTTAAACATAATATAAACATAAGAATGATGACAATGACATAATAATTCAATAAAACAAGTTCAAGAATTAATTTATCCAGAACCAATAACGTCCCAAATTGTCAACATGATATTTGCTTTGTGGAGTAAAAATTCAAGAATGCTCGTAAGAATATTTTCATGAAAAGATCTTTGGATGAAGCGCAAATATCAAGGATATTCCACTAATTTCATGGAGTATAGAAGTCAAAGCTTTAACCAACTGAGTATAAGAGAATATATGAAGCTATGAATGGATTTTCATCCGCCATGCGGTAATCCACTTAGACAGATCATTTCCACAATTTAATAAGGAATGAATACAAAGGATCATTCACCATGCATGTGATAATCCACATGTATAAAGTTATTCTAACAAAATAATAAATAATAGAATAAATGAAGAAATCACCATGCATGCGATAGACCGCATGACATGTGTTATTCCAACGAATAATAAAGAATGGAACCGTGTTAAATGCGTAATCCGCATGCAGAACAAGATGTTCCAACAGAATAATAAAGAAGCGGAACCGGGTCATGCGTAACGCATTGCAAGTGAGGATGTTCCAATGTAATAATAAAGAATGGAATAACAAAATAATTTCACCATGTATGCGGTACTTCGCATAGACAGGTTATTCCAACATAATAATAAAGAATGGAATAACAGAAGAATTTCACCATGTATACGGTACTTCACATAGATAGGTTATTCCAACATAATAATAAAGAATGGAATAACAGAAGCTCTCTTCATGAATACGAAAGAAATAATACCCCTTACGAGTACAACAAATAATATCCCTTACGAGTATAACAAATAATATCCCTTACCGTAAAAGAAGAGTATTCCAACTGGTAGGGTGAGGATATTCTTGAAGAAAACTTATATTGTTTTTCTACGCTCAAAGCTTCTGAAAACTCTAAAGAAATACGCTCAAGATTATAGAAGGAGAATTCTCTGAACTTCTGGTGTGATTTCAATTCTAACTAAGCATCCTATTTATAGAAGAATGGAAATGATACTATGCTGCACTATGCAATAAAATATAATATATTCTATTTATATTCTAATAAAACAAATAACTTTATAAAATGTATTCTTTTTATATAAAAAGTTTTTACTATGCAAACACTATGCAGGCACTATACAACACTATGCATAATAAAATATAATATATTCTATTTATAGTCTAATAAAACAAATAACTTTATAAAAGTATTCTATTTTATATAAAAAGATTTTACTATGCAAAATACTATGCGTAATAGAATATAATATATTCTATTTATAGTCTAATAAAATGATAACTTTATAAAAGTATTTTTGTTTTATATAAAAAGATTTTCCATTTTATTACATTAATAATACTAATAAAACAAAATTTATCATCATTATTATAATTTACAATATTAATCGACCAGGTCGTTCCCAGGAAAGAGGGGGCTTTTCAATAAGGATTTCTCCATTGGCGCCGCAATTAGGTGACCAAACCTCTCCTCAAGCGTAACTTCTGAACATCGTTAATATTGTAAATAATAATATTAATAACTTCGTCGTCTCAATTATTGATTTAATAATATATAAAATATTGACAATAATTGAATCAAGTAACGTGAGATACTATGCAGCAATTACTGTAGAAATAATTGAACAAAACTGAGTGACTTCTTACGTAAGCATCAATAATCAATATTGTGTGCTACTATGCAACCACGCGTATTACTGTACTTTTACTACCTAGTAGTTCAACAGTTTTAACGGTAAAACTCCCGTCGTTATTTTCATAAAAATATTTTTGTCGTTTTCTCAATCCGACATTAATTCCGTTGTGGGGTCCACCAATGATTGTTTCGTCGTATAGATATTCCCCGACAAAAAGAATATTCCCCGACCAATCGAATATTATACAACAACTTGCATACTTTTCAAAATTTATAAATACTACCCACAACTATAACACTATCTCAAATCCACACCATAATATTCAAAAAACTATTTTGAGAAAATTAAGTCTTTATTCATAAAATTTGGGGTCTCACAATCTCCCCTCCTTATGAAATTTCACCCTCAAAATTTACGTACGTACCTGGTATGCCGAAGAGTTGAGGATACCTTGACTTCATTTCAAATTCTAATTCTTGAGGTATAACCTTTGAATGTTGAATACGATCCTTCTTATCCAAGATTTTAACACGTATCTCCTCATACGTTAAATCTTCTGCTATATCGTTTAGTTCTAATTTAATAATGTGGTTCGGGTCGTCCACATATTTACGTAACATCGATACGTAAAAAAAACATTCTGAACACGCAACATACTTGGCGGTAAAACGAGTCTATAGGCCACAGTTCCTACTTCATCGAGGATTTCAAATGGGCCAATTAAATCGAGGGTTGAGATTTCCTCTCTTCGTCAATTCTTGCTTCTAGAATAACACCCTCTTGAACCTTCTTCTTCACATTCATCAGCTCTGGGTGTGTAGCTTGAGCGGCTTTAACTTTATCGATTAAAGTCGATTCTACTCGTATATTTGTTATCTTCATGTGGGTCCCTAGAGTCTTTAACTATATCTTCATCATTTGTAAGTTATACGAAATGAGTCTTTGTGTTAACAACATCACACTCATAAACGCATACGATCTTCTACTCAACGCGTCAGCTACCATGTTCGCTTTTCCACGATGATATTGAATGGTATAATTGTAATCTTCAACAGCTCGAGCCAACGTCTTTGGCGCATAATACGTTCGTTTTGGTTGAATAATATTTAAGGGTTGAAGAAATGGGTTTTGTACTGGTATCAATACAAAATTTGATTTCACGCTCTGGGGTAGGCTAGGAAGTCTTCAAGAATACGTCAGGAAATTTATTAACAATAGAAATGTCATTCAAAATTGTGACTCTCATCCAAGACTTGGATAACACATGTAATGAAGGTTTCTCCTAACGAAGTTTCAACCGATAAGTCAAAGTCTAATTTCTTCGGAGTCAAATTTAAATGTTGAGCGCAAGCAAGAGAGATAAAAAATGGGTAGAACCGGTATCTAATAAGGTATAGACTTCACAAAAGTTTATGATTAACTTACCCGTAATAACCTCATTCGGGTTCCTCAATAAACGCTCTCACTTAAACTACCGGCTTTGACTTGTCTGGGACATCCTTTGGCATCACTATCCTAGCTGAACTTGACTTCACTACACGATAAAATTGAGCTAGCTAACCTTCTCTTCCACAATTGAAACATGCTTTGGGTTCTTTAGCGTGCAGGTTTGAAATGTGTCCCTCCCTCATCCGCATTTTGAAACATCTGACCGGTGGTCGTTCTTCTTCCTCCTTAAGCGGGTGTTGGTGCTTGCTATCTTTCCATCATTGTTGAACCTTCTCTTCTTGAAATTTCCACTCCTATTATCTTGGCCATGATTACCACCGAAGTGGTTACCATTCTTGGCATGATAATTTCCCCCACGATGGTTATCATTGTTCCGATGGCCATTGCCACCGGTACTATTATTATCGTGTTGTTGGTCGTTGCCTTTTGGTTGAGCTAACTCAACGGTCTCATGTGCTTCATTGCTTATATCAGCATTTTCAAATGCCATTTTCAAATACTGTCACAAAACAAGGGTTAGTTATCATATCACATATTATCCCTATACTCTGACCGACCAATTAAATACCAAATAAACTTAGGTAGGAGGTCATACTAGCAAAGGAATTCCCCGTCTCTCCCCTCCTAGTTCTTGTCTCACATCTTAGCCAGGGATCATATCCCTAAGCTTTGATACCAACGGTGATGCCCCCAAAATAGGTATACATCACCCATCTTGAATCGCCAAATACATGGTACAGAATTCAAATACAAACTTAATTATACAACATGATTTGTGAGTTTTAATACAAATATTGTCTTCTAGACAATATTCAAACTCAAAATACGACAAAACATAATCTGAGAGTTTTAACACGAATATTGACATCTAGACAATATCCACACTCAAATTCAATCTTATTACATTTATAATCACACTATTTCATAGAATAGTGAGGACTACTAATGCTATCATCTGGACCGTCACTCCGTTCCCTGACTAGTCCCTGTTACGTTCTCATTTCCTAAAAAGAACAATGAAAGCAAAAAGGGTGAGCTCAACTAGCCCAGTAAGAAATATTATGACTAAGATAATGCAGAATAAATTATCGTTAGCCTTCAATAGTGTTAAACTGATACAATATAACAACCATCAAGTTTAACTGCAGTGGAACAAGCAATCCATTAGAAGAGTCAAGTAGAGAATAAAATCTACTATCTTCTATGATTTAAAATATTTTTCATCACTTTTATCGCTGAGACTCAGCTTAATAAATAATCCACATCATCAAATCATCCCTGCACTACAGGCCAAGGATATTCTTTAGTATCACGACCACGAATTATTCATGCACTATGGGCCAAAGATAATCGTGTTTTCATCAACAGTCCTGATCATGCCATAAAACAATTCATCTTTGCACCTTGTCAAGAGAATCAGTAGTAGCCATAATCATACCAAAAATTGTCCATCAATGCACTACGGGCGATGAGGATTTTTTCACATTATTTGTAATATTACGGTCATGATTATATCGAATAATCCACATCATAATCATACCAAGTCCATCTATGCACTCATGAATACAGATGACTTTAAACATAATATAAACATGAGGATGATGACAATGACATAATAATTCAATAAAACAAGTTCAAGAATTAATTTATCTAGGAACTAATAACGTCCAAATTGTCAACATGATACTGTTTTATGGAGTAAAAATTCAAGAATGCTCAGAAGAATATTTTCATGAAAAGATACTGGATGAAGTGCAAATATCAAGGATATTCCACTAATTTCATGGAGTATAGAAGTCAAAGCTTTAACCAACTGAGTATAAGAGAATATATGTTGTAAATGGATTTTCGTCGGCCATGCGGTAATCCACTTAAACAGATCATTTTCATAATTTAATAAGGAATGAATACAAAGGATCATTCACCATACATGTGATAATCCACATAGACAGGTTATTCCAACAGAATAATAAATAATGGAATAATAGAAGAAATTACCATGCATGCGATAGACTGCACAGACAGGTTATTCTAACAGAATAATAAAGAATGGAACTAGGTCATGCGTAATCAGCATAGACAGGATGTTCCAACATACTAATAAAGAACGGAACCAGGTCATGCGTAAACCGCACAGACAGGATGTTCCAATAGACTAATAAAGAATGGAACCAGGTCATGCGTAAACGCACCGATAAGATGTTCCAACAGAATAATAAAGAATGGAATAACAGAATAATTTCACCATGTATGCGGTACTTCGCATAGACAGGTTATTCCAACATAATAATAAAGAATGGAATAACAGAAGAATTTCACCATGTATGCGGTATTACATTGCAGACGAGGTTATTCCAACATAATAATAAAGAATGGAATAACAGAAGCTCTCTTCATGAATACGAAAGAAATAATACCCCTTACGAGTACAACAAATAATATCTCTTACGAGTACAACAAATAATATCCCTTACCATAAAAGAAGAGTATTCCGACTGGTAGGGAGAGGTTATTCTTGAAGAAAACTTATATTGTTTTTCTACGCTCAAAGCTTCTGAAAACTCTAAAGAAATACGCTCAAGGTTATAGAAGGAGAATTCTCTGAACTTCTGGTGTGATTTTTAATTCTAACTAAGCATCCTATTTATAGAAGAATGGAAAGGATACTATACTGCACTATGCAATAAAATATAATATATTCTATTTATAGTCTAATAAAATAAATAATTTTATAAAAAGTATTCTGTTTTATATAAAAAGTTTTTACTATGCAAACATTATGCGAAAATTTTATACAACACTATGCATAATAAAATATAATATATTCTATTTATAGTCTAATAAAATAAATAACTTTATAAAAGTATTACATTTTATATAAAAAGATTTTACTATGCGTAATAGAATATAATATATTCTATTTATAGTCTAATAAAACAGAAAACTTTATAAAAACATTATGTTTTATATAAAAAGCTTTTCTGTTTTATTACATTAATAATACTAATAAAATAAAATTTATCATCATTATTATAATTCATAATATTAATCGACCAGGTCGTTCCCAGGAAAGAGGGGGCTTTCCAATAAGGATTTCTCCCAATTGGCGCGCAATTAGGTGACCAAACCTCTCCTTGGCAGAACTTAGACATCGTTAATATTGCAAATAATAATATTAATAACCTCGTCGTCTCAATTATTGATTTAATAATATATAAAATATTGACAATAATTGAATCAAATAACGTGAGATCTTGTATGCGTGATTCTTTGTAACAATAATTGACAAAATTGAGTGACTTCTCATGTATAGCATCAATAATCAATACCGTGGTAATGCTACTATGCAACCACGCCAGATTCATCGCATTTTTACTACTGAAAGTAGTTCAACGGTTTTAACGGTAAAACTTCCGTGAGTTATTTTCATAAAAATATTTTTGTCGTTTTCTCGATCCGGCAATAATTAATTATGGGGTCCACTGATGATTGTCTGGCAAATCGTCACGGATATTCCCAAACAAAAAGAATATTTCCCGACCACTCGAATATTATACAAGAACTTGCATACTTTTCAAAATTTATAAATACTACCCACAACTATAACACTATCTCAAATCTACACCATAATATTCAAAAAAATATTTCGAGAAAATTAAATATTTATTCATAAAATCTGGGGTCTCACATTTTTTGTGGCCGAACATGAAAAGAGATGTTGCAGAATGTGTCGCGAAATGCTTGACATGTCAAAGGGTCAAGGCCAAACATCAAAGACCAAACGGATTACTTCAACCGTTAGAAATACCGGAATGGAAGTGGGAACACATCACAATAGATTTTGTGGTGGGTCTTCCAACTACTCAAAGAGAATGCGATGCTATTTGGGTGATAATGGACAGACTGACAAAATCAGCACACTTTTTACCAATAAAGATTAGGTTCAATCTTGATCAGTGGGCAAGGTTGTACGTTAAAGAGATCATTTCAAGGCATGGAGTGCTAGTGTCAATTGTGTCATATAGAGATCCGCGATTACGTCAAACTTCTGGAAGAGACTACAAGAATGTATGGGAACACAATTGGGAATGAGTACATCTTACCATCCGCAAACCGATGGCCAAAGCGAACGAACAATCCAAACGTTGGAAGATATGCTGAGAGCATGCATCATGGATTTCAAAGGAAGCTGGGAAGAACATTTACCGTTGGTGGAATTTACCTACAACAACATTTACCACGCGAGCATCGGCATGCCGCCTTACGAGGCATTATATGGCAGAAAGTGCAGAACTCCACTGTACTGGGATGAAGTCGGTGAACGCCAACTATTAGGACCAAAACTGGTTCAACAAACTTCTGAGGTTGTCAAACTCATCAGGACAATATTGGTAGCAGCCCAAGACAGACAGAAAAAGTATGCTGATCAACACAGGCAGAATTGCAAATTTGAAGTAGGAAATTTTGTTTTCCTAAAAGTTTCTCCTTGGAAGGAAAAATTCGTTTTGGCAAGAAAGGAAAGCTCAGCCCAAGATTTATTGGACCTTTCGAGATACTACGAAAAGTGGGGGAAGTGGCTTATGAGGTAGCTCTACCTCCAGAGTTGGAAAACATTCATAATGTTTTTCACATATCGGTGTTACGACGGTATAAACCCGATTACAAGTACGTGATCGAGTACGAACCATTGCAATTCGATAAAGATTTGTCTTATGAAGAGATTCCTATCCAGATAGTCGACAAGAAAGAACAAGTGCTCAGAAATAAAGCGATACCTTCTGTAGAGGTGATATGGAGAAACCACAATGTCGAAGAGGCAACGTGGGAACTCGAAGCTGAAATGATGAAAAATTATCCTGAGTTATTTGTTTAATCTATGTCTTCGATTTTGGGGATAGAATCTTTGTAAGAAGGGAAGAATGTGACGATTTAATTGTTCGAATTGTGATTCTGAGGACAGAATCCTTTTAAGGAGGGAATGGTGTAATATTCCAGAATTTTAATTATAATATTAAATATTTATTGAGTTATATAAATATTTAATGGATTTATTTATCGTTGAATAAATATTTGTTTAATTGATTTGATTTTATTTGGTTAATTATTTATTAAATAAATAATTAATGAATTAAGGAAATTATTATGTTGATATTTCAAATTGATGGTTAATTATTTGTATTGAGTTATGTGATTAAATGATTTATTTAATTAATTGTTATTTGAATTAATTAAATTAAATATGAAAGCTTGATTAAATACAATGTGACAAATAACTATAGTATAAGGAGTTATTAAAATAAATTAAAGTAGTTTTAATCTAGTTTTACCCAAACAATGCTTAAGGATATAAACTCTTTAATTTTAAATGATTTACCAAACAAAGCCCTATGGCTTTTGGATTCCCTTTTTAATTTTGAATTATATAAATAAAATAAAATAATAAATCTAGTATATTTGTAATTTATACGTTGGTTTTGTTGTAACTGACATTTTATTAAGTTGGCGTATTAAGGTTGTCAGTTTAGTTTTACGTATAATCTATATTGTCTAAGTTTAAGCCAAGAAAAACTATAGAGAAAAATTACAGAGGGTTTTAGAGAGAATTGCTTGAGAGGTTTTGAGAGAGAATTGAGAGCTGTGGATTCTAAATAGTTCTAGCAAGGATTTCAAACAAATTGAAGGTATTGTATCTAAACCTTGGTATTATATATATATATATATATATATATACATACATACATATGTTCTTCGGCAAACTGTATATTTTTTGTGAATTGCAAATGTGTTGAATTATTGTAGAAAACTGAATTATGGTGAGTATATGCGTTTATGATGCTAGAGTTTATGCTTAAACAAGAAATTGCATGCTAATTCGGTTAACAGTAGAAGAAAAATTAACGACAGTGTATGTTTGTATGTATTTTTTTTATATGGCTCATGTAAGTACCTATTTTGATGGTCAGTTCATATGTTAAACTGTAAATTGAGTCTTGTATATGTTAGTTCATTAAGAAACGAGCATAACGTAATTCGAACGAAGCAATTTGGCCAAGTATAGAGATTACATTGATGATTTTTGGTGAAGAAACTCAAAAATAGAGTTTTAGTATGAAAATATAAATTTTGAGAAATTAAACTAGTTTTAGTTGATGTTAAATTGTTCTAATTGGTTGTAAATGTTAGCAAACATGTTTATGATTAGTTTATATCAATTGTTTGTGTTAATTTCATTGTTTGGTGGGTGAAATTCGTGTTAGTTAGGCTAAAAGCATCGCTCTTGCTCATCTTTAGTTCTGTCACAATACATAACAGTAAATTGCTACTGGTGCTAAGGTTAAAATCACAAAGCTAGTTGCAGCAGTGATGCAATTACACACACCTAATCGATATGAGGCGAGCGATCTGCTGCTGCTGCAGACCTTGGGGAAACCTTACCACTTGGTCTAATGTTATGATTAAGCGTCATACACGTAGTAAGAAGGTTAAAACAGAACTATGATATGTAATCGATAAATTCAAAGCTTGAATGATTAGTAAGCGATGAACGTTTTATATTAGAACGTAGTGAGCATGATGAATAGTAAACATGTGTTGTGAAGATTAACACTTGTAATTTCTGATATTTTCATGGTATCTTAAGACTTGTGCTAAAATAATAAGTCTAACTAGAAATGCGTGTTATATTAAAATGTGAATGTTAGTATATCTAATAGATGATGGTTCTAAACCTATATATAGGTGAACGTGAGTTTAATATTATAGCT
The DNA here is from genome assembly GCA_020205605.1 of Panax ginseng. NCBI lineage: Eukaryota > Viridiplantae > Streptophyta > Magnoliopsida > Apiales > Araliaceae > Panax > Panax ginseng. The sequence goes on along the minus strand of CM035142.1, from coordinate 17,219,430 downwards.
TATGCTCGAGGCAAGTTTCTAAACCTATCTTTTTAAATTGAGCAAGTTCTTTAACTCTACTCTTATAATAATTATGCAAGTTTCCTAACTCTATACCTTATTGAGCAAGATTACTTTCGTTGAACAAGTCCTTGTATATAGATTGTTTATAATGATGCAAGTTTTTCTAAATCTTGTCTCTTAACATTGAGCAATGTTATTATTTTTAATTCAATTACAATTACGTAATTTCCTCTAACTCTACATTTTCGTTGAGTTAGTTCTATTATTAAATTGGGCAAGTTTTTCCTAAACCTAAACTTGTTATTTTAGCATGCAAGTACCTTTATTCTGATGAACAAGTTTATCGTTCAAGTTATTACTTATTATGCATGCTTAATATTAAATTCTAAGATTTTAACCTTAGCTTCGTGTTGTTCAAAGCAAGGTATGTGAATTATTCAACACTTATGCTATTAGATTATTCCTAAAGCATGAAATTAGAATGCAATGTTTATTCAGTTATGATTATTCCATAACATAGTACTGTTACCTTTTATTCAACTAATCCTTAGTTGATGTCCGTTGAATTCCAAATTACCTGAAGTGTATCTAAACCAAACTTACTTTAGTACGGACTTGTAATCTAAATACTGAGATGAACAACCCTATTATTAGGGGTTTACGTTTAGCGTTGAAATGGTTGTGCACAATACATTGTACGAAGGATTGATCCCCCTAAGTACGTGGAGTCCTTATAGTCATATGAATGTTAAAGTTAAAGTTGAAAGATTACTTATAACTGTGGACATGGTTCATGGTCATTAGACCCTCAGTAGCATATTTTAGAATGTTAATAGAACATATCATTTAGTTCTATTGAGCCTATTATTTGGCAAATATTGTAAAGTTTATTCATTCTTATTTCAAGTGAGCTTTGTTTGCTCACTCTTGCTTATATAACCATTACAGCTAAGGATGAGAAGGTAGATGTACCTAGCACCAGTAAGGGAAAATGGGAAGATGAACAAGTATTGAAGACTTGTAATATGTTGACAGTTATTTATCAAACTTTAAATTTAATTGATGTAATGAAGTATTTGTTTAATTCCCGCATTTGAATGATTGTATTTAAAGGTTAAATAACTTGGGAGATAATTTTTATTAATTTAATCATGTATGGGCAGGTTTTATTATTCAATTTTATTATGATTGGGTAGTTAGATATGAATGATTTGATTAATTGAGGTAATGAAGTACTGGGATTTGGGGGTGTCACAGTCCTTCCCCTTCGCATTAATTTGTAACACATGATTGGTTGTCGTTCCCCTTCCTTAACAACAGGTGCTGGTGATGACGTCTTTCCATCATTGTTGAATCTCCTCTTCTTGAAATTTCCACTTCTATTATCTTGGTCATGATTACCACCGAAGTGGTTACTATTTCTGGCATGTTGATTCCCTCCACGTTTGTTATCACCGCTTCGATGACTGCTACCACTGGTATTATCATTTTGTCGGCTGCTCTCTCTTGGTTGGGTTGACTCGTTATCGCGCTCCAATAACTGAGCCTTATTTACAACATCTGAATACAAACACAGTTTGTGAGAAATTAAGTATTTACGTATCTCGGGTTTTAAACCTCTTAGAAACATTTGTGTCATTCTCTCCTCATTATCAACCAAGTGGGACGCAAACCAGGACAACTCGGCAAACTTAGCTTCGTACTGTGACACGGTCATATTCTTTTGCTCTAGCTTGATGAACTCTACCTCCTTCATGTGACGAATACTTTCGGGAAAGTACTTGTCGTTGAACAGTTCATTGAATTTCTCCCAAGACATCTTCAGTGCGGCAGGTTGAGTACGCTTTACAGATTCCCACCAGTAATCTGCTTCTCCTCGCAACATGAATGTGGCAAAGGGAACCTTTTGCTTCACGGAGCATCCCAATACATCAAATATCTTGGTGATCTACTTTATCCACGTCTCTACCTTAAGTGGTTTTGGCTCTCGATAAACTCCTATGGTCTGACTCATTGATCATTTAGCGGTGACCATCCGAGAGTTGCTAGTGTTTCCACCTGCATTTTGAATAGGAGTTATTCTCGCCTGATGTTGCATGAATTGCATAAAGCCTCTGAACATCCCATCGTTCATCACTTGGTCATCGTTGTTGTTTTCCTGAGGACTATTGCCATCCTGATGCACATTATCATGGGTATTGATCGTTGGTGACTCAATGGTCTCATGTGCTTCATTGCTTATCTCAACATTTTCGGATCCCATTATCAAATACTGCCACAAAACAAGGGTTAATTGACATGTCACATATTATCCCTATACTCTGACCGACCAATTAAATACCAAACCCCGTCTCTCCCCTCCTAGTTCTTGTCTCACATTTCAACTAGGGATCATATCCCAAAGCTTTGATACCAACTGTGACGCCCCCAAAATAGGTATACATCACCCATTCTGAGTCGCAAAATACATGGTATAAAATTCAAATACAACTTAATTATACAACTGTCATGTAAAATACGACAAAACATAAGCCGAGAGTTTTAATACAAATATTGTCTTTTAGACAGTATTCAAACTCAAATGGAGTCCTTATTACATTTATTATCACACTATTTCACTGAATAGTGAGGACTACTAATGCAAACATCTGGATCGTCACTCCGTTCCCCGACTAGTCCCAGCTATATTCTCATTTCCTGAAGAGAACAATGAAAACAAAGGGTGATCTCAACTAGCCCAGTAAAAAATATTATGACTAAGATAATGCAGAATAAATTATCGTTAGCTTTCAACAGTGTTAAACTGATAAAATACAATAAATATCAAGTTTAACTGCAGCGGAACAAGCAATCCATTAGAAGAGTCAAGTAGAGCATGATATCTACTATCTTCTATAATTTAAAAAGGTTTTTCATCAACTTTATCGCTGAGACTCAGCTTAATAAATAAACCACATCTTAATCCTTGGTTATAATCATATCAACAATTGTCCATCAATGCACTACAGGTCAACGATGACTTTTACCACATCATTTGCAAACATTACGGGTCATGATTATACCGAATGATCCCTGGTCATAATCATACCAATCAATAGTACATTTATGCACGTAAGCCACATATGACTTTTATCACAATATAAGCATGAGGATGATGACAATGATATAAGAATTCAATTAAAAGCAAGCAAATGATAAATATTTAAATATTTATAATTTAATTTATCCAAAATTTAATATTGTCCAAATTGTCAACATGATACTGCTTTGTGGAGTAAAATTCAAGAATAATATTTGTATCAAAAATGATTTGGATAGCAAAGAAATTAATTTTTGTCATGAATAATTCCCCGGGATGAATAGTACATCGTGAATAGTACTTCGGGAATAGTACCCCATGAATAGTACTTTATGAATAGTACCCGTGAATAGTACCCTATGAATAGTACTTTGTGAATAGTACCGTACAAATGAATACTACTCATGGACAGTACTCCGGCATGAAAAACTTAAAATTTAACAAGAATGTGCAGAAAATATCCTTGTGAAACGATACTAGATGAAGCGCAAATTTTAAGGATATTCTACTAATTTCATGCAGTATAGAAGCAATACTTTAACAAAATGAGAGTATAATCAGGAATACGAGACGAAATAATATTACTCACATACTACAGAGTATGGAAGAAAATATTATTCCTATGAATACTGAACAAAATAATATCACTTACCTCAGAAGAAGACTGGATACTGGAATAGTGAAATAGTAGATTTCTCTTCTTCTTTCTCTCTATAGCTTCTCTCTCTATAATTGCTCTTGTGAGTCTTAGTGAATTGGTGAGAATGAAAGAAGAATGAGCTTTTATTTATAAGAAAATATAGTTTCGATAATTGCACGTTTTGGGGCTCGAAATATTACAGTATAATACCTTCATCTTTTCCTTCATTTTTAATTTAGTCCTGCAAGTATTATCAAACTTGCACCACCTCCCCTAATAGTACATCTTGTGAATCAATAGTACAATCATGTGAAAAAAATAATTACTGTGACGAACGAGATTTTTGTAATTTAATTTTAATATTTATTAAAATAAATAAATATTTAAGATGATTTAATTATTAGATTAAATAATTAATTGATGCAATTGTGGTAGATTAATTTAATTATATGTGTTACATTTATTAAATTAATGTGGAGAATTTTTATTCAATATATGTAATTATGTGAGCTTATTGTACTAAAAGAAATACTAAATAAGTCTAATGTATTTTAATTAATTTAATTATTAATTAGAGAGTTAATAATTTGACATTATTTATTAATGAAAAATTTAATTATGTGACTATGTGAATTTATGAGAATTTATTATATTTTATTTAAAGTAAATTAAATAAAATATTGAATTATTTTATGAAGGAGTGTGACATTAATTAAACTATATGATAAAGCTTTATTTAATTAAATGGTTTTAAAATCTATTCTTGCTAGCCAAACATGGCCTTAGGGGGAGTTATGGGCAGTTAACTCATGATGGGTAACTGACCATAGTGCGCGTCAGTCGATTCTTATAATGCGTATTCTCTTTTCTCTTCTTCATTATTTTACTAAGTCTGATAAAACATCACAGAGAGAAATTTAGAGAGAGTTTGTCAGAGAGAAATTGTAAGTTTGTGAAAGAGAATCAAGAGTGAGGAATCTAAGCCTACTAAATTATACTCTACAGGGTAATCTCCTCCTTCCCAAATTCTATTTTTACGTTATTTGAGTTTTATGAAAATGACTTTCATTCATACTGTAAAGCCTCTGTAATTGGGATAGGAGTAACGATTATGGGTTTTGTATGTGTTATGGCACATCACATCGTATTTAATTATATATATTATGTAAACCATATCATCAGTTTCATGAAAACACATGTCGGATATGTTTTTCATAAATTACAGAGTTTGGGTTTTGGCCATATGGCCTTATACGTGGTATTTAATGCGTTGATCGTATATTATCCCTAAATTTTACACTTGTATATATTTATGCATGTTGATATGAAGAGACCAAAGTTTAAATGAACGGATTCGGTGTTATAACGAATCCGTAGTGTCAATTTTCATGAATTATTTTCAAAACCGTCAAGAACATCAAAGTCAGTGAAATTCACATATTTTAGTTCTGTGATTATGTGTTTTAATGGGTTAAAACCATTCTATAAATGTTGAATAATGATTATGTATAAATTATATCATGTGGGTATGTCTAAATTCGTGTAGTAATATGTTAAATTGGAGTTTTTGGTGTTCGCAATTTTCGCAATTTTAGTAATGCGAGCAGTTTCTAGTTCATGCCATGCTAGTCTCATGCCTAAACATCTGCTAGCTTATATATTATGTCATCCCATGGCAATGCTTTACCAGGCACTTGTGCAATGAAGACCAAGTGTAACAGTGAATCTTGCAGTATTCTTTCTGTAAAGTTCATAAATGAGATTTTTAAATTGATTAAGTCTAGCAATGTGAAAACAACTTAATGTAATGAACATGGACATATGTTAGAAGTATAATGAGATGTAAAATAGTTGTTTAACATGTAAATAACATAATTGCATGTGGATTGAATTATTGAATACATAATTAGCTTGTTATTCATGATGTGTAAATTATGTGACAAAGTGGTAATTTGACTAAGTATAGTCAATATTCGAATTAGGCAAAAGAATGAGTTTATGATGATTAGTTAAGTTATAATTAACTGGTATTGTGAATGTGAATGGTATGTAGGATTAAATTCAAAGAATGTGTTTAGTTAAAGTGTAATCTATGCACGAGGCAAGTTTCCTAACCCTACTTGTCATTATTGTTCAAGTTTATTATTTACCTCGAGTAAATTATCATTACTATTATTCAAGTTCGAATTATTATATTAAAGATTGATTATCTTTTCGAAGTATGATTTTGTTATACAATAATCGTTCTATTGTATACTTCTTGAGATTATTATTCAATTTGAATATCATTATTGTTGAACCTTGTTAGACTAGCGAATCCTTATTGATTCAACTAGTCCATAGTTGATGAACGTTCTAAATTTCAGAACCCTTATTGAATTATCCAAACCAAACTTCCTTTGGTGCGGACTCGAATGTCAAATCGAGATGAACAACCCCGAAAGGATTTACTTATCGTTAACGTTAAGATATTGTGCACGTGATGGTACTAAGTATGATCCCCTAAGTGCGAGTAGAAAAGGTCCATAGTCTTATGATGGTTAAAGGTTTCAAGTATAACCCTTGATAACCTAGGACATAGTTCAAGGTCTTATGACCTCGAAATCTTTTGATTCTTGTTATTCATTCTTGATTCAAAAGTTGAGCTTTTATTTCGAAGTCTTTGATTCCTCGCATGTTATTATACATTGTCATTTCATTATTTTATTTGTGGGCAATCATGCTCACTCTTGCTTAATAATAACATTGCGCTTAAGAACGAAAGAACCATGAGCCTTCTACTAGTAAGGCGCAAGGGCAAGATTAGCAAATGTTGAAGACTTGTATTTATGAGATGTTGAATTTATGTGTTAAGACTTGATGTTGTTTAAGACTTATTGTTTATGTTTCCGCACAGATGTTTAAGGTTAGCTTAACCTGAGATTGTATTATTATTCGGATGTTGTAACCCTTAAGAGGAAGATTTTATTTCTATCTATTGCATGGTTTGCATTTATTATGGGTAGATAGATAGATGATATTTATACAGTGAACACCAAATCCCGTGGAATTGAAGTACCTGGATTTGGGGGGTGTCACAATTACAGTATAGTTCCTTCATCTACACCTCTATTTTTAATTTAGTCATGCAAGTATTATCAATCTTGCACCACCTTCCCTAATAGTACATGCATGTGAATCAATAGTACACACATGTGAATAAATAGTTATAAGCATGTGAATTAATAGCAATTAATTGGTCATTTATCCGATTAATTTTCCGATTGGTCAATATAACCTCCAGACATCCATTATTATCGAAATAGATGTCAATTTTCACTAACACTAATAATCCCAACATAATGGAAATATCAATTTCATCTTTAATCAACACAAACTTATTCATCATTAATATTATAACTTACACTATTTAACAACCAGATCATTCCCAAGAAAGATGAGGCTTTCCGATAAGGATTTCTCCTGATCATGCCGCAATGATCGGGTGACCAAACCTCTCCTTGTGTAACTTTTTAGACATTGTCAATATTGCAAATAATAATATGAATAACTTTGTCGTCTCAATTATTGATTTAATAATAATAAATATTATCGCAGATGACATCGTGACAATAATTGAATCAATAATATGAGAGATATTATGCGTTAATTCTTGTAGTAATAATTGAGTATAATCGAATGACTTCTCACGTAAGCATCAATAATCAATCTTGTGTCTGCTACTTATGAACCACGCGTATTACTGTACTTTTACCACCGGGTAGTTCAACAGTTTAACGATAAAACTTTCTCCGTTATTTTTATAAAAAGATAATTCTGTCATTTTTTAACTACGACAATACTTTCGTTGTGGGGTCCACCAATGATTGTGCCGTCGTACGAATATTCCCTGTTAAAATAAATATTCACCGACCAATCGAATATTATATAATCACTTGCTTACTTTGCAAAATTTGTAAATATTACCCACAACTATAACATTATATCAAATCCACACCATAATATTCAAAAATATATTTCGAGAAAAATTAATCTTTATTCATAAAAGTTGGGGATCTTACATGACCAGAGTAGATTTACTTGTGATGTGCGTAGTGGCTTATTTGTACATGCCACTGTACATGGATGAGTTGGACATCGATGTTGTCATGATGGTGAGAGCTCTCAGGGAGGGTCATACAATTATTCCGATGATTGTGGCAAAGACACTGAGGTCAACCACGTATTGCCACACCTATCCTGTAGGGGTGTTTATAGGCAGCTCGATCTTGTTGTACGTGTGGTTCATGTCACACTTGAGACCGATTGGCACGTTCCAACGACATGTGTATTGTTTTTCCCATGAGATAGCCATGTTTTACTCCTTTTAACAACGAAGTGTGTAGACGCCGCATCCCAGTTTGGTGTTCTTGGCGAGGATTGGAGATCCATTTGACATTACGCCACGTACATGTGGCTCGAGCGTCCACAAATTGTGAATCGTAACAATTATTGAATCAATGATATGAGATCTTATCTGACAACCACTGTGACAATTATTGAATACTTAGTGACTTCTTTACGTAGAATCAATAATCAAAGATATTATATGCAATCTGCGTGTCTTCTATCTGTGCACACGTATTATTGTACTTTTATTATCGGGTATTTTAACCGTTAACGATAAAAATTTTACCGTTATTTTTTATAAAAATATTATTTTGTCGTTTTCTATATCCGACAGTTATTCCGTTATGTAGTCCACCAATGATTGAATCGTCGTCCCAACAAAAAGAATATTCTAGTTTCATTCGAATTTCATTTTTACAATTTTAATTTCATTTTCTGTTTTAAAACAGGATTGGTCAAATCAATCTTATCCGGAACTAGTCCCACACCAGAGCGAATAGACTATTGTGCACCTCTATTATAACCACCTTAAAAAATAGGAAAATAATTAAATCAGATAAAAATATTATCTTTTTAGATGGGTCTGAAATTAGAATGTAAGCATACTCAACTCATTATTCATCCAAGAAAATTCATATATATATATATATATATATATAATTTTCATATCAAACTATTAATTCTCAAAAAAATAATAACATCGATGCCTAAAAAAGATAAAATTTTATTATGTATTATGATAAATTTGTGTCAGATTATAATTATAATATATGTTAGATAAAATTATAAAAATAATTATTATTACTACTTATTCATATAACTAAAATTTAAATGATTAATTTAAACACTCGTGATATATTTTATTTTTTAAAATGAGAAAAGTTAAATAAAAAAAGTCCACAAGACGAAAGATGAAAAGACTAAAACACAACAAGACGGCAGGGGACACAAAATACGGATTGGACACGACTTTTACTGCAAAAACAGACAAAATTTTACGATACAAGATAACCTACAAAATCCCCTTTTTGTAAAATTAAAAAATAGCAAAAACTCTCTCTCTCTCTGTCTTGAATTTTAGTCAAATGGAGACAGAAAGCAAAGAATATGAACAGAGATCGAGTGATGAACCCCTTCTTACTGAAGTTGACAACTCCGGCGAGTCCTCCGCCACGTCAGTGGTTGTGCTCAGCACTTTGGTGGCGGTTTCCGGCTCGTATGTTTTTGGCTCCGCTGTAAGTTACTACTATTATTTACATATACTATTACTCCTTGTGCAGTTGTAGTACAATTTTATCTATCCACTGATAAATTAAATTGTTTGTTCCTTTGTTTCAAAATTTAATCTCAGTTAAGGAATACCCACCTTAATTTAGGCGGTTGATATAGTAAAAATGATTAATATACATTTGAGCAACATTTTTTCAATTGTTCTAATGACATTAATTAATAAATTAAGCTACACGTATTGCTCTAACAACAAAATTTTTGCTTAGCCACCTTAATATAACGGAGGCAAAGTAGTTTATGATTGAATCTGAGAGGCATTCAACCAGGAATGCAAGCAGTGGCGAAGCCAGGATTAGTTCGCAGTGGGTCAATAATTAGAGTATCAAACAATAAATCAAAATTGATAATTATAGTAGCAAAAAGCGAAAGGATTTGATGGTTCACGGTTTGACTTTTGCCTTTTGCGATTTGGCTTTGCCCCTTTTCTATCTGTTTTGTAGCTGAAGTGCTGAACAGATATTGATGTATGAGATTTAGGGTTGAGGCTTGGCCGCTTGGGTATCTCTAATTAAAAAAAAAAAATTGAGTGGGGTCAAAATTTGGGTGGGGGTAAAAAATTGAGTGGGATAAAAAATCTACATTTTTACCATAGCTTCGCCACTGAATGCAAGTGAATGAATCCCATCCCCGAGCGAGTGAAGTACTTACGCCCAATTCTTTAGCGACGTTAGCTATCACCTTTCCGTTTGTCAATTTCTTTGATCAAAATAAGGTTTAGGACATTTCATGCCACATTTTTAATTAGTGAGTTATTGTTATATGTACTTGGCGTTTTTCACAAATGTTTGGCATGAATTGTGTGTACACTCATATATACAATTCAAGGGAGGTAGGACTTGTAAAAAATCAAAATGGTTGTGGAATGTATTTAAACCATATATTAATATTATATATCTATATTTTATTTATTCATGTTTTTGTAGCAAAATGTATTTTAATCTTTATAACTACTCCTATGATAAAATGGGAATTTTTGTTAGGGTATCGTATTTCATTGCAATAACTCCCACATCAAACATGTGGGATCAGCTCTATTTAGCGAAGAACAAATTTTATAGCCTAGAGCCTTTTACTGTTCATGAACACATGTTCAAGTATTAAGTCAGAACATGGGTACATATTAAAGGTAAGTTTCTCCTAGTTCCTATCCTAGACCTAGGTTGTGTTTGATTACCTCTTATTGACTCTTAATGGATTTGCCTCTGATTCGGTCAGAGGCAAATCTTGTTTGGCAATTTTTTTTTTTGCCTCTTAATGGCTCTTAATTGGTTAGACATAAAAAAAAATCTATAGCATTCAGAGGAGCCTCTGAGCTAGAATTTATTTTGGGGACAATAATAACCTCTTCCGTCTTTTATCCCAAATCAAACCTAGATCGCCTCTTCTCTCCTTCACTGAATCGCTGCTGCTCCTTTGTAATAGTATAAGTAAATTACTAATTATTAATATTTATAATAATATTCTCCCTATTTTAAACCAATAAAAATAAATTTATGTTTATAATAAGTTATATTTGTAAAAATTATACATTAATATATTTTATTATTGATTACTATATTTTATTATTAATTTAAATATTTGTTATGTATATTAGTTTGATTTATATTTTGTTTGACTATTTGTTATAGAATTGTGTATACTTTAATTTAATTAATTATCCAACTCAGATTCTCTCTCCTTGTCAGCTTATCATATATGTGCCACATAAATTTGCCGTTAATATTTTAACAGAGTAGACGGTTTTTCGGATTTTTGTAAAAAAATTATAGTTCAATAAGTTGACCGTAAAAAATTTCAGTACAGTGATGCATTTGTAAACCGGGATTGAGTAGAGTGTGAAAAAATGTATTTAACCCGACTGAAATGTAATAGTATATATTCCCAAAAAAGTAAAAATAAAAACTCTACTACCAAGAGTACCAATAAGGACTTGTTTGTTTTGGTGCGTTGGAAAATTATGTTTGGCCAGTTTTTAAGTCCCAAACGCACAGGACCAAAAATGGTGCAGTGAGTATGGGGTTTAAAAGCTGCATTTGTAAGATAAAAACTAAAAAAAGTTGCATTTGAAATAAACTCATGTAGACGAGCAAAAGTTTAAACTCCAAAAGCCCTAAATCAAAAATGCACAAAATAACACTTGTGGGTTGGATTTTTAGAAATCCAATTTAGGGTAAGGCAAAAAATCAAAGGAAAATAATAACACACACACACACACACACACACACACACACACATATATATATATATACTAGTTGTGTCCCGTGCCTCCGGCACTACATGAACGGTGAGATTTATCCCAAACTTTGGACGGCCCAGCTAATTTATTAGGATGAGCGGGAAATTCAAAATCAGTTCTATTTTGTTAGATAGATGAGCGGGAAATTCAAAATCAGTTTTATTTTGTTAGTTAGATATAATTATTGCAAACAAACATAGCCTAAGAGTCATAATATCATATACTAGCTGTGTCCCGTGCCTCCGACGCTACATGAACGATGAGATTTATCCCAAACTTTGGACGGCCTAGATAATTTATTAGGATAAGCGGAAAATTCAAAATCAGTTGTATTTTGTTAGATATATATATATATATATATATATATATATATATATATATTACGTGTGAAAATTTCCCATCTGTCAATTTGTTAATTTATCATATTGCAATTTTAGATAATTAAGACTACGTATATTTGGTCAATTGTTATTTTTCATTTTAAAGATTCTTTCCTTATCATCTCCCTTAAATCACTCCCCACGCAGCTAGATATACTTGTCAACAGTTGCCAAAATTTCTATCAATGTTTCCAAATAAAAGTAGGATGTGGCTTGTGAGGTGAAACTTTTAACAAGTTACACATGATGCATTCAAAAATTCTTTTTTTTAATTCTTTTCTAAAATTAGTTAAAAGTATTGTCATTTAAATCACTATATATATATGTATCAAAATTAACGTACACAAATTTTATTTTCGAGAAATCCAGTGTATACAATTCAATGGGCAAAACTATGTTTTTCACCACTATACTTGGTAAATTTTACTTAATACACCATTGAACTTTTAATTTTTTGAATTACCCCATTAAACTAATTAAAATAGTAAAATTGGGTCATTCTGTTAAAAAAAGTTGACAGACGTTAAAATATTGCTTATGTGGCGCTGACGTGGCAAAAAATAAAATAAAATATTGCTTGTGTGGAAAAAAAAATCAAAAACAGATTTTAAAAATAAAAAAAATTAACATTTTAAAGTTAAAAATAACAAAAACAGATTTTTTTTAAAAATAGATTTTTTTAAAACAGATTTTAAAAAATTAGAATTTTTTAAAAAGATTTTTTATAAAACAGAATTCTATAAAAAAGTATTTTTTAAAAAAAACAGATTTTTAAAAAAACAGAATTTTTAAAAAAGCGGAACTTTTTTAAAAACATAATTTTTAAAAAAACAGATTTTTTAAAATAGAATTTTTTAAAAACATAATTCTATAAAAATATATTTTTTAAAAACAGATTTTTTTTTAAAATTAAAAAATTCTGTTTTTTAAAAATTCTAAAAACAAATTCTAAAAATTCTGTTTTTTTAAAATTTCCGCTTTTAAAAAAAATCTGTTTTTAAAAAAGTTCCGCTTTTTTTTAAATTCTATTTTTTAAAATTCTGTTTTTTTTAAAATTATATTTTTTTATAGAATTCTGTTTTAAAAAATCTATTTTTTAAAAAATTCTGTTTTTTAAAAATTCTATTTTTTTAAAATTTCTGTTTTTGTAAAAAAATCTGTTTTAAAATAATTATATTTTTATAGAATTCTGTTTTAAAAAAAAATCTGTTTTTTAAAAATGCTATTTTTTTAAAAAATCTGTTTTTCAAAAAAAATCTGTTTTTTAAAAAAATCTGTTTAATAAAAAAAAAAATCTGTTTTTGTATTTTTTGTTTTATTTTATTATGTTTTTGTTATTTTTAAAACTTTAAAATGTTATTTTTTTGATTTTTAAAATCTGTTTTTGATTTTTTTTGCCACAAGCAATATTTTATTTTATTTTTTGCCACGTCAGCGCCACATAAGCAATATTTTAACGTCTGTCAACTTTTTTTAACGGAATGACCCAATTTTACTATTTTAATGGGGTAATTCAAAAAATTAAAAGTTCAATGATGTATTAAGTAAAACTTGCCAAGTATAGTGGTGAAAAACATAGTTTTGCCCAATTTCATGTATGGCGAAACATTGGTTCGACCTCTGTGGGTGGATGGCCCAAGGTGCGATTGGACAAATAAATGTCCCATTTGAGTTTTTGACTTTCCTATAGGAAGACACTCCGAAACATGACCTTTTTTCCTGATAATAAATCTAATCTTCAAACTTCATACTAAGAAAAATCCTTAAATGTATTTATACACGGGGTAAAAAATAAGTGATCAAAAGTTCAAAACTAACTAGAGAATCACTCATGTGAATCCCATTTCTTAGTGTGATGTTAGATGAACCTCTTTTATGTCCACTCTCATGACTACTATAAGACCTTGTAAAATGTGATTGTAATCCAAATAAGAAGGAAATCTTTTGATGTGGAGGGTAGTTTAAATCCCTCCATCCCAAAACTAAATGAATCGATTTTTACTTACAAGGACCTCCGAGTAAGAGGGCCCAATATAATTGATGGATCAGATTTCATTTCATTATTGTACATTGTGACGAGCAGTCACGAGCTTGGCCTGAGATCACATTAAAGTCAAAGATTTTTTAAACTTTGACTTTTGACAGTGGACTCTCAATTTGGGAAAGCGGGACTAGGGAGTATTACGGTTTTGTCACATAGGACAAATTAAGTGATTGTGAACAGTTCAATTTATTAGTATCTCCTTGCTTCTCCACATTTATTCTTAGCTAGTACAAGGTCCTTCTTCCCTTAATGCTACAATTTGAAGTCAAGCTTTTCTAGCAGCAGAGAGAGTGATGTAAAGTGGATATGAACTTCATACGGAGATTCTTAAGGTTTTTGTTTTCAAATGCTCCCTTGAATCTAGTCAAACTATATTTAAACTTGGGCTTAAACATTGGTTGCAATTCGCCATACATTTTTTTATGTAATGTTTTGTTTTTAAGAGATAAATGTGTATGTGATTTCATTTTTCTCAATATGCATGGCCCATATGGTGTCCATGTCTTATTTTGAGGCAAGTATCTGGCCCTTAGTTGGTTCAGAAGTTCTTAACAGTTATATAAACACACTTCAGCATTGAATTGGAGAGTTCTCATTAGGTAACTACAAAGTGGTGAAATGTGCACTCTTTGCACTTGTTACTACTCGAAACCCACCACCAAGTAATGCACATCTAAAGAATGAACTTGAATGCTTGACATCGGGGGGGTTCCGCGGAAGAGGCTTTACCATTTGGCTTAGGGGTTTTGCATATAATAGTTATTGTGAGAAATTGAGATTCTGTAATCTTGAAATGCCTGCACGCTTTAGTTTATAAATATAACTTAGTACACCAATTTTTACAATCATATATTCTTATGGGACTATTTAACTGTGTTACTTAAATTGCAGATTGGCTTTTCATCACCTGCACAGTCTGGAATCATGGATGACCTTGGCCTCTCTTTAGCAGACGTAAGCACTATACTTGCATTTGCATTTCAAAAACATTGGCACTTTCCATACAAGTGCAACATCTAATTAGAGTACTAGACCTTTACTTTTGCAGTTTGATCTTTGCTTATTGTTTGAGCCTTTGGTCTGTTTGGTTACGTCTGATTGTTCAAGTTCAAGAATGCTCGGTGGATAAAAATTCATTATCTGCACATTGAAAGCAATATTGTTGGTCACAGGTGTGCTTAGCAACAATTAGGCATTCATGGGTTTGGAGGGAGAGATTGTTGGTCACGGGTGTGCTCTGCACATCGAAAGCAATATTGTTTGCATTCTTTTTTACATTCATATGAAGGAGGAAATTTAACAAAAGAGTCATAACTTTGTGTGATTCAAAAAGTTCGGCATAACATTATAGGCGCCAATTCAGCCGCACATCTTTCGTTCAAAATACGGAAGCTGTCTGCAAAGTGCAAACAATGCTTTAAACAGAGGAGTAAAATCCTCAAACTGTACTGCATCAATCAAGGAGAGAGAGAACATAATATTCTAGGGAGAGTTTTTGTTATGTAGAGAGTTCGGATTTTATGTCCAAGAGTGTTTTGCTAATATACGGAAAGGGAGTGATAATATACAGGAGTATTGATTGTGAATCACTTCGGGATACAATTTTTCTTCCCAAAGAGGTTTCTTGTATTTTCACTATTTTGATGTGCTTCAAGTTATTTGTATACGCATTTTTAATTGTGGAGATTATCTTGGAGAATGTCAATTGGTTTATTTCTGTGATAATTTGAGACTTTTCCTCGTAATACTTGGTGTTCTTGTGTTGTTGTTATTTTATTCTTGACATGATAATGCCATTGGGGCCGGTCTTTAATTTCCACTAAGACGGGTATTGGAATTGCTCAAACATCCCAACAATTATGTGAATGGCAACTAAAGGGGCATCCTACTTTATATCGACTGCACCTCCCTGAGAAGAAACAATCTTTAAAGGAAAAAAATTTCGGAAATTTATTTTCTATGAATATGAACAGAAGATAGTCAAACTTCTTTGTAGGAAGTAGAATCTATTGCTCTGATATCTGCTAGTTTTACTAGGTAATAATCATCTTTTTGGTTTTATCTTGTAGTATTCACTTTTTGGCTCAATAATGACGATCGGAGCGATGTCAGGTGCAGTTATGAGTGGAAAGCTAGCAGATCTTTTGGGACGGAGAGGTGTAAGTTTTACACGTTACACATGCTTCAACTCCAGACAGTATCATTTCTTCACTTCTTTTTACAAATCTTTGATCTGATAATGCAGACAATGGGGTTTTCAGAGATTTTCTGTGTTCTGGGATGGTTTGCAATCTTATTCTCCAAGGTTTTTTAACCCTTATTTTTAATGCTGCTTGACACTTGTCTTGAATATCCAACAGATATAATTGTTACATTGTTTTGCATGGAACTTCATGAAGAATAATAACTTTGTCCAATTGGGAATAGAAAGAAACAAATGACAGTTTCTATGAATTTTTCTTCTAATCACCTCTCGCAAGCTCTATATAATTCAGATTGTGATCAACGATGTAGAAAACTATTTACTTCAAATAAACTACAAAATTCTCAGCTATTTTGTAGGAACTACTAATTAATACAACTTCCAAACAAATTCTTTGCATTTTCAAAAAAATAATTATTTCATAAATTAAGAACAAACAACAGCCCATGGTTCACTTACATGAATTCAATAATATACATTGACCAATTGTTACATTTTATTCCTAGACTATTCTTCATATGATTGTTTTGTGGCTGTTAACAGGGCCCTTGGTGGCTTGACTCTGGAAGATTGTCAATAGGTTATGGAATAGGGATTCTTTCATATGTGGTAATTATGATTTGTTTTGCAGTTCATATTCGATTCACTTATCTACGTGATTTACGAATAATTTTTGGATCACCCATTTTCAAATAGGTACCTGTTTACATAGCAGAAGTAACACCTAAGAATCTTCGAGGAATGTTTACGACTGTTAATCAGGTAAAGACAACTGTTGCAAGTTCACATATATGTAGTGATAGCTAAAGGGCCAACGTGCTGCTAATTCTGCAGTTGATGATATGTTGTGGCGTATCAGTAATGTATATATTTGGAACTCTTATTCCCTGGCGTATCTTGACTATAATTGGTAACTTTCTTGCTCTTTGTAGTTATCCATTTATTTGTTTATTGACAGCTTTTTGATATGAATTGAGTATAAATTGCAGGCATCGTTCCATGTATACTACATCTTCTTGGCCTACTCTTCATCCCCGAGTCCCCTAGGTGGCTGGTGAGTAGGTTTAATATACAGTTAACCATTGATCGACTGTCATTGGTTTTATGGTACCGGTGCTTAAATATGTCTGCTGAATTGGTACTTCATTATTGCCACGTCTACGGCGAAATGATACAAATCTGGCAGCTTTAGTGGCCAACACTTGAAAGAACTGAGAGGGGATATAATCTAGTCTTAAACCCAAAGGAAATAATGTCATATTGGTTACCAGAAATGCTGATTGATTTGAGTACGTAGAACGAAACCGGGTATGAGAAATGCTACCTATGGTAGAATGCATAAGGTTTCTAGGCCATGTTTGTTTGCAAGGATAACACCTGGGATTGGACTACTAATCCCAAGTCCCTTGTTTGTTTTAAAAATTGGACTTGAGAATATTAATCCAGGGATAACAAAATGACTTGGAATGGGGGACTATTTAATACTATGTCCAACCAGGTATTATAATCCCTACCATTTTGGATTAAAAATTTGTGGACAAAATTAACTAAAATGATGTGGATCCTATTTTATACATCTATGCTTACGTTACTGAGAATTTGATCACTTTGTTACTCCTGTTAAGAGTATAATAGTCCAAACGATAAGTTTTTATCAAATTCTTTATATAATATTGGACAAAACAAACATAACATGAAATTGTTTTAAATTACGCATTTTAAACAAACATGTGACTAGGACTATTTAATCCTTGCGAATATAGTCCTGAGATTATAATCCTTGTGAATATAGTCCTGGAATTATAATACTTGCAAAGAAACATGACCCTACTTCTTGTATCACGATTCGGAACAATAGTACCTGGTACGCAGAATGCATGACAACAAGAGTTCCCTGGTAACCCTAGTCAGACATTGCAAGCTAATATTTGGAAATAGTGTCTCTAATTACTCAGACCTTACACACTTTCACGTAGGATGAAATCATTCCACTCGAGCTAGAGGTACCTTTGTGGACCTTTTCTATGTCCTTATCCACAAGAGTGTAGGATTCTTATTTTTTGTACTTTTAAGTGGCATTCACATGATGCCTTTGAGTAAACTATGCATTTTAACATGTTGCTTAAATGGGCCTAGTCCTAAAAGATAACCATGCATCCAGTCCAGAAGTGTTTAATATGCTCCATATTGTTTGAGTTTGTGCAGGCAAAGATTGGACGGGGGAGAGACTGTGAATCTGCTCTACAGCGCCTTAGGGGCAAGAATGCAGACATATCTGAAGAATCAGCTGAAATTAGAGTAACATTTTGACTTCATTTTCGTGAAAGTACCTTTCTATTTCCATTGGTTTTAGTAAGAACAAGCAATTTGAGTTTAATACTCTTAATTAACTACTTTTTCATTTGTTTATTATCTCTTATATGCATGAAAATGAAAAAGTTCAGGTTCATACATTTTTCAGGATTATGTAGAAACCCTTCAGCGGCTGTCAGATTCTAGTTTTTTTGACTTATTCCAGAGGAAATATGCTCACTCACTAGTTGTGAGTCTTCCTATTCTGTTTCGTCTGTATTTTTAAAATTTATAGCTGCTGGTAATTTATTATCATGAATGAAATTAGTTTTGTTTTGATCTTATGGCAGGTTGGAGTTGGTCTAATGGTATTGCAGCAATTTGGAGGGGTAAATGGGATTGCGTATTATGCAAGCGCTATTTTCGTTTCAGCTGGTGAGTCAACTCTCATAGTTGATGTGTAGACAAAAGAAAACATGGATATACTTGGCACATTTTTAGTATATTACTCCCTCCATCTCACACACGACGACTAAAATACAAAAAAAAATTCCCCATAAAATTTGTTTAAACTACATAATTCAAATGAAAACGTTATATGAAGTCTATTTTACCCTCAAAAGTAATTAAATAAGGTCCACTACTTTTAAGAAAAAGAGAGAATCTTTAGGTACCTATGTAGGGTTCATTGCAGCTAATAAGAGAGAATCTTTAGTGTACTTCTGTTTTTCTTAATTTTGTAAAAAATTTGCTTCTGTTATGGGATGTAGGGAGTACTATATATCCAGTAACGAGTTATAAATAAATTGTTTTATTGGGTTATGGCAGGTTTTTCAAGTAGTGTTGGCACCATAGGGATGGTTATTGTTCAGGTTCTTCAAATTCTTATACAGATTTGTTTTATAATTATATGCTTATCAGATCTAAAATGCATTAGAGGCGATCTTCTGCAGGTTCCAATGACGTTATTGGGCGTACTTTTAATGGAAAAATCGGGGCGAAGACCACTACTAATGGTACATTTATATGTAACTACGTATTATACAATTTGCAATGTAGTTCATCTAAACCTTACACTGCAATATGCTAGTATTGCAGGTTTCGGCAGCAGGAACGTGCTTGGGTTGTTTCGTCGTAGGGTTGTCGTTCTTACTACAGGTTCCCTCTACTTGAATTCTAGTTTTACCTTATTATTACCTTGTTGACTAAGATCATCTTTTTATAAATTAAAGTTGATTGAGAGCAGGACCTTCAATTGTGCAAGGAGATTAGTCCCATTTTGGCGCTTTTCGGTGTACTGGTAATGCATTTTTCAGTCGTAGGATCCTAATTTTTTCTATCTTGTATATATTAGTGATGTGAAAACTGTTAATAGAAGCTTTATTTGTTTTTTTTTTCTTTTTCTATTTTTTCTTTAGGTTATTTGTACATGTTTTCTTTATTTACCTCTATGAATCAAAGTAATGACTAGCATTTTAGATTTTATTAGAGAATTAAATACAACAGATTGTAATATCCTTGTAATTAGTTGTAATCCCATAATTCTTACAATTAGTATCTGTTCGGGTGCATTTTACCGACCATCTTATGGGCTGAAGGCTTGGGGCGAAGCCATGAAGGATATAGAAGGTGTTCGGGTTCGGATATCCGAGCTCTCCGGGCCGGAGTCCTATTTTGACAATGAATCCTCGGTCGACATACTGTACACTCACACCTATCAAAGGATGGACCTGGAAGGAAAGAAAATGGAATTGGGTGGAGAAGGCCCTTTGTACGGGTTTATTGGAGATCCGGTATATGTGTCTGGCACCATTGAGTTGCCCGTCAAGTCAAGTTCGTCACAACACCCCAGCTGGTGGAGATAATGGTCAGATTTTTCGTGGTCCAGGTGGATTCGGCATACAACGCGATTCGGGAAGACCAGGCAACAGGCGTACTCAGAAGGCGGTGACTTCCATACCCCATTTCAAAATCAAATTTCCAACAATCAACGGGATCGGGAGGTAAAAAGGTGATCTAGATCATTGCAGAAGGTGTTATCGAACAGCTTTAATTTCTTTAGGGGTCTCTCGGTCAAGAAGCGTAAAATGCATAAACTACTATCAAATAGAGCCATTCACCGAGAGTAAGATGAGAACTTTGCTGCTTCCTCGCCAAGAGACAGAGGATGTAGAGTTGTCCCGGGAAATACTGAAAAGATGATCAAGATCGGGTCGGGATTGACAGAACCATTTCAAACAAGACTGATAAATCTACTTCGGGTATATGCCGACATCTTCGCATGGGAACCTAGTGACATGCCTGGGGTAAGCAAGTCGGTAGCCCTGCACAGATTACATGTGGACCCGAAGAGAAAACCAATTATACCGAAACGAAGAGTTTTCGCCCCAGAGAGACAGAGGATCATAGATGAGGAAATCACCAAACTTTTGGAGGCAGAATTCATTTTCGAGATCGATTACCCGGAGTGGTTGGCTAATATGGTCTTGGTCCAAAAACAGAACGGGAAGTGGAGGTTATGTATCGACTATACGGACTTGAACAAAGCATGCCCGCAAGATTTCTATCCTTTGCCCAACATAGATCAGTTGATTGACGCCACTTCGGGGTATGGCATGTTGAGTTTCATGGACGCCTTTTCAGGGTACCATTAGATTTCGATGAGTAAGGAGGATATCCCGAAGACTAGTTTTATTACGCATCGGGCTATTTATGCGTATCGGAAGATGACTTTCGGACTGTTGAATGCCGGCGCGACGTATTAGCGAATGATGAACTTCGTGTTCACAAAGCAGTTAGGACGAAGCATGGAAGTCTATGTGGACGACATGATGGTCAAAAGCATGTCCGTCCGTGACCATCTTGAGGATCTGGAAAGCTGCTTCGAAACAATCAGGAGACATAAGTTGCGTTTGAACCCGACCAAGTGCTCGTTGGATCGGGAAAGTTTCTAGGATATTTGGTCAGCAAAATGGGAATCGAAGCGAACCCAGAGAAGATTCAGGCAGTCCTGGATATGAAATCCCCAAAGTCTTATAAGGATGTTCAGAGATTGACAGGTCGAATCGCGACCCTTTGGAGGTTTGTGTCAAAGTCAGCAGAGAGATGCCTACCATTCTTTGACACCTTGAAAGGGCCTAAAAATGAGAAGAGTTTTCAGTGGACTTTGGAGTGCGAAGGGATCAAAAAATATTTATCCTCGGCACCATTGTTGATGAAGCCGATCCCTCCTTCTAACCTTTCAGACTTATATACTTGGTCGCAAACTCGATGGCAAATAGGGCGCCGTTAGACGGACAAAGGGGAAGCGAGCCTCAAAGATATTATGTCGACCCACGTGCTTGAGATGCAGAAACCCGATACCCGAACCTGGAAAAATTCGCCTATGCCTTTATTATTGCAAGCAGGAAACTTCGACATTATTTCCAGGGTCGGTTGGTGGTGGTATACACGGATCAGCCGTTGAAGAAAGTCTTCACGACAGCCGAAGTCTCTGTTGGCTCACCAGCATGGATAATGGAATTGACGCAGTTTGCTTTGGAATACCTTCCCCGAACAGCAATCAAGGGACAAGCATTGACAGACTTTGTTGTGGAATGTTCTTTCACGGAACCGGATGTGGGATGGGTCACTGAAACACAGCAGGTGCAGACTTCATGGACGCTTTATGTCGATGCATCATCAACTTCGGACATCAGCGGTGCAGGGGTTATACTGACAAGTCCCGAAGGGTTCAAAGTCCAACAAGCTATTCGGCTTCAGTTCAAAGTCACAAACAACGATGCAGAGTATGAGACCATCTTAGCTGGACTTCGGTTGGCCCGAAGCCTGGAGGTGCAGAAATTAGTCATCTACAGTGATTCCCAGTTGGTCGTCAAACAAATATCTGGGGAGTATGAGGCTCGGGGGGCAAGAATGACAAGGTACTTAGCCGAGGTAAAGGAAAAGCTTGCATACTTCACTTCACTCAGTTATCAGGGAGTTGATCGGTCAGACAATACAGTAGCAGACGCTTTGGCTCGATTGGCAACCACCGAAGCAAGTTCATTCAACGGTTCGGTATATCTTGAGGTGTTGGAACAACCAAGCGTTCCGAAGGTGGAGGTGCTAGCTTTGGATCGGCTCGACTGCTGGCTTACGCCATACATCTCTTACCTGGCTGATGGAGTTCTATCTTCGGATCGCATCTTAGCAAGAAAGATCAAGCACAGGAGCTCCAACTTCGTCCTTATTGATGGAGATCTATACCGAAGGTCTTTTAGTTCTCCACTACTCAAGTGCTTGACACCATTGGAAGCAGATTACACACTTCGGGAAGTGCACGAAGGCATTTGTGGGGATCACATGGGAGCGAAGTCACTGGCACACAAGATTTTGAGACGTGGATATTATCGTCACCATTTATCGGAAGCGAAAAGATCGTGTCAAAAATGTCCCAAGTGTCACCGAATAAATTTGTATTCCACATCAACCTCCCGAAGAGCTATATTCGGTCTTATCCCCAATTCCGTTTGCTATGTTGGGAATCGACATCTTGGGGCCTCTACCGAAGGCCAAGGGACAAGTGAGTTTTGTGATTGTAGCTATCGACTACATGACCAAATGAGTTGAAGCCAAACCTCTACAAAAGATCACCGAACAGGAATGTCTTAATTCTTTTAAAGAAGGGGTTGTCTATCGATTCGGTATCCCGATGGCATTGGTCTCAGACAACGACATACAATTTGTGGGGTCGAAGTTTGAAACTTTTCTGAAGGAATTGAGAATTCAACACAGAAAGATTTCGGTAGTGCACCCTTAGTCAAATGGGCAGGTAGAAGTCACCAACCGAACCTTACTTAACGGGATCAAAAGGAGATTGGATGAATTGAAGGGTCGTTGGCCAGAAGAGTTACTTAGTGTTTTGTGGGCCTATCAGACTACACCAAGAACAACAACGGGAGATTCACCGTTCAGATTGGCCTTCAGGATTGATGCACTCATACCGGTTGAGATCGGATCCCCTACGCTTTGGGTCACCAAGATAAAGACTTGTCAGACAACGACGACTACTTTTACGACTTGGAACTCTTGACCTCTCGAAGAAGTTCGAGAGTCGGCCTCTGATACAACTAGCTATTTATCAGAAGCGCACTGCCCGACACTATAACCAAAAAGTCAAACAAAGAAGGTTCGAGGCTGGAGATTTGGTGCTTCGGGAGTCCGATGCATCGACCCCCCAGAACACTGGCAAGCTAATTCCTAACTGGGAGGGACCTTATGAAGTAGTGGAGGTGCCGAAGCCCGGGACTTACCGGCTTCGAGCGATGGATGGTTTGGAGGTAAAGAATACATGACATGCTGGAAGGCTTAGAAAATATTACCAGTAAAAGCTATTCTATTCTTTCCTTTACCTATGTAGTTTATGCTATTTATCAATGAAATAAATCAGAATTTCTCTTCGGGAAAATTTTATACTTCATTTAAATTCATAAGCTTTTATAGATCCGATCAGACAAACTTCGGGCATAAGCCGAACAGAAAGTTGGAAACAATATAACTGATCGGTAAAAATCACAAGTATAACTGGTCGGAAACATTACACAAAGAAATTTTTTGTACTTCATTTATATTCAAAAGTTTTACAATCCCGATCAGACAAGCTTCGGATATAAACCGATCAAAAAGTTAGACACAACATAACTGATCGATAAAAATCCCAAGCATAACTGGTCGAGAAGGGTACAAACAAAGGAATGAAAAAAGATTACAAAATATTACAAGTAAGAAACCTAAAAGAAGTTATTTTTTAGGACCATCATCTTCGGCTTTGGATTCTTCATCAGAAGAATCAAGGACTGTAACGTCGAGCCCAACAGCTTCCATCTTCGCCCGAGCCTTATCCCGATAAGCTTCATAGCCTTCAGCGAACTGAGTCATGATCTTCTCGGTCAAGGCAGAAGATTCTTCGTATTCTTCGATCGCACGCTGCTTGACTTTGGCACGTTCTTCCTTAAAGGTGTTTTTCCTGGATCAGGTATCTCATTTTAATGTGCATCTCGGTAAACTTCTCCCCAAGGGCATCGATGGCCTTCTCCGGATCCTTGACTTCTTCTGACAATATATCCTTATCCTGGATAAGCTTTTGGCGATCATCAAGGTAAGCCGAACTCTCCTAACTGCAGAAGGCATATTGCTCCTCGAGCTCACGGATTCCGCGTTCGCCTTGGTCACTTTATTGCGGGTCTCGACGTGGAGATCCCTCTCTTTCAGCAGATCCGAGTTCAGACCTCACACATCAGCTTCGAGAAGGGTCACATCGTTCCTTAGTTGAACCTCCTTTTTAGTAGCACGGGCTAGAGGCGGAACGACTCGAGCCAAGATAGCATTGGCCTGCAATTAAGTACAAGAGTGCATCAGCCACGATGAAAGAAAAGTCGGTGAAGGAAATATTTGAGTCTATCGAATTTACCTGACACTGGGCCTCGATGTATGCCACCAGATACTCTTCGGAGGAATAACCCTTGAACCGCTCGTCATCCCCGCAAATAAGTGCTCGAAATGGTTAAAGGGAAGACCTCAAAGGACTCCTACTAAAAGGTAGTAGGCGTCCCCTGAGAAGAGCTCGCCTTTGACTTGGGGGTCGAGGTAGGTGGAGGGTCGGCCTCCACCATCGATAATTCGGGTTCTTCGGTGTGCCGCGCCTTTTTGGATCGAAGTTCGAGAGCTTCCTCTTCGGTTTCCTCTGAATCCTCGACAACAGTGATCGGTACAGGAAGAGGGGGGGTTGGCTTCGGAAGGACTGAGGAAGAGGCCTTGGGGGGGACCTTGGAGGTTTCCTTCCTCTTGGTCTTTTTTAAAAAGGACATCTTCTCAGTCCGGGTCATCTTCAGCGCATTTTTGTTGGCAGGTTCGGCGGTGGTGGTGTCTGGTCACTGCAGGATAGATGATATAGTTAAGAAAGACAATGGGAAGATAAGTTAAGACAAGAGTTCTGGGGTTGTCACTTACGACCATGTCTATACAGCCAAGAGTCGTCGGATAAGACCCCCGGACCCCATTCAGTCTTCTAGAGCTTTTTGTAGAACTTCTTGAAGGCATCAGCCCGATCCTTCGGGAATTTGGATACTTTGGCTATGGGATCTTCGGGGGCGGACCAGTTTGGCAAGAGATTGAGGTCGGTTCCCTTCATGAAGAACCATTGTGGGTGCCAACCTTTGTT
Source organism: Panax ginseng (assembly GCA_020205605.1). Taxonomy (NCBI): domain Eukaryota; kingdom Viridiplantae; phylum Streptophyta; class Magnoliopsida; order Apiales; family Araliaceae; genus Panax; species Panax ginseng. The sequence continues at coordinate 17,193,673 of CM035142.1, read as the reverse complement.
GCTGGTAGGAGTTTTGATGAATGTAGATCGGCCGGACACACGATTTAACTGTCGAAATCAGGTTCCTTCGACTTTGTGACGGTGAATAAGACAAAGAAGAAATCGAGTCCAGGAGTGATCCCGACTTCCTGACATAAGGCGATAAAGGATATCAGGTGGATATATGAATTGGGCACCAGCTGGAAGAACCCGATACCCACGAAGCAGAGGAAAGAGGCGATGAACTCATGGAGGGAGAATCGAACTCCATACCTCAGGGCGTAGAGCTAGGGGGATGGCAACCCAACCGCCTTGGGGACGCCAAAACATCCTTTCATTCGGTTCTAGCACCCGAAGCTTGTACTCGTTGGGAATGTTGAACAAGGTTCTACGTCGGACAGCTGGGATGAGGTGAGTGTAGATCTGGTGTTGACATGGGAAAAATCAGCTTCCGAGGCGTAAAGCTTTTGGATTTTTGATTTGGTGCTGTAAGTGGAAGTATTGATGGGCACGACCGGCAGTTCAACCGGAATAAGATCTCCGGTGGCGATAGTGGTGGTAATGGCAATGGGTGGAACTGGCTCAGTAGGGGGAGGAATGCTAGAATCAGCCATTTGAGGTGAATGAGTTGGAAATGTGGTGATTTAGAAGCAAAAATGAACAGAGCGAAGCTTGAATCAGTGAAAAAATGAGATGAATTGCTCGCTAGAAATCGCCTTCGCCGGAAAGTTCGAGAAGAAAATTTGAAATGATGAAAGGTTCGAAAAAGTGATAGTGATGGATGGGTTGGGGTTTTATAGTGAGACGGCACGAAACCCTAAGGCGGCTATTTATGGCAGGTGGGGTCCGGTCCAAGGGAAACGTGTGGCGTTTCGAAAAACGAGGAAAAACCGCTGCAAGTTCCCGAGGCAACTCGTCATTTCCTGGCGTGACTCTTCAAGTTATTGTCTTTTCAAGTCTCTAATTATAAGTATATTATAACAAGAGACCGGGGGGCAATGTTCGGGTGCATTTTACTGAAGCCATCTTATAAATTTGACGCAACGTGGTAGAAGCCATGAAGGATATAGAAGGTGTTCGGGTTCGGATATCCGAGCTCTCTGGGCCGGAGTCCTGTTTTGATTGTTGGTGTTCGGGGTCGGGCCTCCGAGTCCCTTGGGCCGGAGCCCAGACCAATGTAAAGGAGTTCGGTCGGATTGGGCCTGTGTAGTGGGACAACCCATGTATAGAGTCCGGAGTTATAAAGGGTTTACATGATTAAGGACTCTAGTCTTAATCGTATTCGAATAAGGCAACTCCAAAGGTAGTATTTGAATTGGATTCAACTTGCACCTTTTAAGGAGATTGTGTTGGACCCAAATATAGGTAACTACCATATTTAGGAGTCCTAATCTGACTCGGAGAGGGATTCGAAGGGAGTGAGAATGACTATAAATACAAGGCTTGACTACAATTAACATGTAATACATCTTTGAGCACTAAACACTAAAGCCTCCATATCCTTGTAATTAATTGTAATCCCATAATTCTAGCAATTAGTATTCTCGTAATTAATTGTAATCCCATAATTCTAGGATAGTTTCCTATTTAGGTACTTGGGCAACACTCAATCTTGTATATATATATATTCATTCTTAATCAATGGAAAAGTCAAGCCATTGTTTCTCAATATTTCTCTCTATTTTCTACATGGTATCAAAACACTCACGTTCCTGACCTGTTTCTTCCTCCTTTTTTTTCCTTGCTCATAGTTCTTCTTCAACCATAATGGCTTCTGAAGACACTTCTGCATCTTCCATTGCTTATACCACCATTCAAAATACCCAAGACCCAAATAATCCTTTTGTTACCATCAACACTTCAAACATCACAAAATTGACCACCACCAATTACATCACGTGGAACCTCTAAATCTGAAGTCTATTAGAAGGATATGATCTCTATGGATTTCTTGACGGGTCTCATCCCAGTCCCACAACAACATTCACTGCTAATGGTAAGTCTGCTCTAAATCCAGCTTACACAACATGGAAGTGCCAAGATCGTCTTCTCTTCAGTGCACTCCTTGGTGCAGTCTCTCTACATATTCAACCTCTTCTTGCCCGCACTACCACCTCTCAAGAAGCTTGGACCACCTTGGCTAACATCTATGCCAAACCTTCCCGTGGTCACATCAAACAAATTAAAGACCAATTGAAGCACTATGCCAAGGGTGCCAAGACGATCTCCGAATATATGCAATTTAAAAAGAATAGCGCTGATGAACTTGCTCTTCTTGGCAAACCCGTTGATGAAGAAGATCTTATTGATAAGATTCTTGATGGTCTTGGTGAGGAATACAAAGGAATTGTTAACGCAGTTAATGCACGTGAGATACCCATCTCCTTTGCTGAAATTCATGAAAAACTCATTAACAAGGAGGCATCTCCCCAACAATCACATGCACCACCATCATTCCTTCCGGCCACCGCCAATCCTATAAACAAACGCGACAATCACTCTTGGCGACCTTCTCCTCTTCCTTGGCGTCCTTCCACAACCACCTTTCACAATCAAGGACAACAATCTAATGTTCCTCGTAATGATCGATCTCCACCACGTCCATATCTTGGGTATTGCCAAGGTTGTGGTATTCAAGAACACACTGTCAAAATGCTCCTTTATCGACTTTGTCAACGCCTCAACCTCGGCTGGCTCCATCGACATCACGCCCACTAGCTCCGCCCCGCTACTCCATGGCAAATCATGCACACACACTTTGCATCTCTTGAGAACACCGACACTCCCACCGGCTACTTGATAGTGGGCCACACCATGTTACCACATACTTGAATAATCTTTCACTTCACACTCCTTATGCAGGTCTCGATGACGCGATGATCGGCGATGGCTTGGGTCTTCACATTACCCATACCGGCTTCCACCACACTTCCTACCCCTACTCGCACCTTCAATTTACATAATATCCTTTCATGCCTAATATGAAAAAAAACCTTATTTCTATCTATCAATTTTGCAATACAAATCATGTTTCTATCAATTCTTACCCACTGTTTTTCATGTGAAGTACTTGAGCATGGGGGCAATTCTTTTAACGGGAAAGTCTAAAAATGGTGTCCAACCTCCTCTCCACAACTACCTTCTCCGCTCATTACTTTTTCCAGTGTCAAGACAACTTCCTCCGAGTGGCACTCTAGATTAGGTCATCCATCATCACATATTCTACAGCATGTGATGTCAACATTTTCTTTACCTTATTCTATATCACACAAGTCTCATTGTAATGCATGTTTAAGCAATAAAAGTCACAAGCTTCCATTTTCTATATCAACAATTGTTTCCTCTCATCCCTTGCAAGTCATATTCTTTGATGTTTGGACATCTCCCGTTTATTCTGTTGATGATTTCAAGTATTATGTTATTTTCTTTGATCACTTTACTTGTTATGTATGGTATTACCCCTTAAAGAAGAAATCTCATGTCTGTGATGTTTTTATCTGTTTCAAAGCACTAGTAGAAAATTACTTCAAACACTACATTGTCACTCTTTACTCCGATAATGGTGGGGAATATCGAGCATTAGATCATTTTTTGTCCCTTCATGGAATTTCTCATCTTACCTCTCCCCCACATACATCTGAACACAATGGTTTCTCCGAGCACTGACATTGATATATTGTTGAAACTGGTCTTTCTCTACTTACTCATGCCTCACTCCCGCTCACATATTGGAACTATGCCTTTGCCACCGCATTGTATCTCATTAATCGTATGCCCACACCCACATTTTCCCTTTCCTCTCCTTATGAGTCACTATTTTGCTCTCCACCAAACTACACAAAGCTCCGTATTTTTGGTAGTTTATGCTATCCATGGCTTTGTCCCTATTCTAGTCACAAACTCGAGTCTCGCCCATCCTCAGGTGTTTGTTGGTACTCCCTCACCCAAAGTGCCTATCTTGATCCTTCTACTTCTAAATTCTATACCTCCCGTCATATTCGATTCGTGGAATCTATTTTTCCATTCAAAGTCATCTAAGTCGTCCAAGTGCCAACACACTCCCAAATTGGTTTCCATCAACGTCATTTCTTCCCGCTATGGTTGGACCACTCAACACACCCTCCACAACCTAGCCCTCGGACTCGGATTCCTCTCACATACAATCTCCGGTCGACCACTCCTGATCCTCTCTACCAGAACATTCCCCCAACACCAACAATAACCCACACAACCAACCCTCTTCTTCTTTACCACTCTCCGCACCTCCTCCTCTAATACCACCCACCAACACCCACACCACCACGACCACTCGTCTAAAAAACAAAAAAAAAACCAATCCATAAACTTAATCTTACTGCTACATTGAACCCTCAACTTGAGCCGCAAACATTGAACCAAGCACTCAAAGATACTAAATGGCGTCAGGCTATGCCCGAGGAGTATGATGCTCTTGTGCGGAATGGCACATGGGAACTTGTCCCACCTAATTCAACGCAAAATCTTGTCGGTTGTAAATGGATTTTTCGAATTAAACGTTTACCTGATGGCTCCATTGACAGGTACAAAGCGCTACTAGTTTCTAAAGGGTTCCTTCATCGTCCTGGTGTTGATTATCATGACACATTCAGTTCTGTTGTTAAACCTACCACTATTCGCTTGGTACTCAACCTTGTTATTAGTCGTGGGTGGTCTATTCGCCAACTTGATGTCAACAATGCCTTTTTACAAGGTCATCTCTTTGAAGATGTTTTTATGGCGCAACCACCGGGTTTTCTTAATCGTGATACTCCTACATATGTGTGCAAGTTACACAAGGCTATATATGGTCTCAAACAAGCACCATGAGCATGGTACCATGAGCTTCACAATTTCTCTCAGTAGATCTGGATTTACAAACTCTCATGCAGACACATCCCTCCCCTCTTTGTCTTCAACACCTGCGGTAATCTAGTCTATCTTCTTGTGTATGTTGATGACATAATTATTACGGGAAGCAATACCACAACAGTTCAACATTTTATTGATCTTCTTGGCAAAAGATTTTCCATCAAAGATCTTGGGAATTTGACTTACTTTCTTGGTGTTGAAGTTGCAACTACTTCTACTGGTTTACTTCTCTCTCAACGGAAGTATATCACAGATCTTCTCGCTCGCACAAATATGACTTGAGCTAAATTTGTCACCACTCCTCTTGCCATCGAGCCCACACTTACAGTTCTTTCCGGCACTGCTTTGACATATCCTTCTGAATACAGATCAGTTGTTGGAAATCTCCAATATTGTGCCTCACTCGCCTTGATATTGCATATGTCGTTAATAAGTTGTCTCAATTCATGCATCGATCGACCTACCATCGATCATTGAATGTCAGTCTGCTTACCGCTTTCGCTATCTTTCTCGGTATAACCGATCATGGTCTTGCATCGCACCACCACACATCTTTATCTCTTCATGCCTTCTCGATGATCGATCGGGCGGTAATAAGGATGACTACACCTCCACCAAAGGTTATATTGTTTACGTTGGTCGCAATCAATATCTTGTCCTCCAAGAAACAACGCACAATTGCCGCCGCCTCCAATCGAAGTCGAATATCGCTTACTATTCGCTGCTACAATGCCGAAAGTTACGTTGATTTGTTCTCTTTATCCGAGCTTGATGTTTCTATTTACGCCGCCCGATTATATATTGTGACAATGTTGGGGCAACTCATCTCTGCTCCAATCCTCGCTTCCATTCACGAATGAAGCATGTTGCGATTGATTATCATTTTATTCGGGATCAAGTACAAACTGGAACTTTACGTGTCTCCCATGTTTCCTCCGAAGATCAATTAGCCGTCGTCTTGACCAAACCTCTCTCGCACTCGCTTTCAGTTCTTGAAGACCAAGATTGGACGCTCCACATGACCTCCATCTTGGGGGGGTGGGGGGGGGGATATTAGAGAATTAAATACAACAGATTGTAATATCCTTGTAATTAGTTGTAATCCCATAATTCTTGCAATTAGTATCCTTGTAATTAATTATAATCCCATAATTCTAGCAATTAGTATCCTTGTAATTAATTGTAATCTCATAATTCTAGGATAGTTTTCTATTTAGGTACTTGGGCAACACTCAATCTTGTATATATATATTCATTCTTAATCAATGGAAAAGTCAAGCCATTGTTTCTCAATATTTCTCTCTATTTTCTACAAGATTCACATGCATTAATTTCGTCTTTTTTAATTACCTTTGATAATAAAAAATGGGGGAAATAATGAATTTCATTTGTCGGTAAGAATCATTCCTGTCTTAAAGACTTAAAACACAACAGTAGGAAACAAATTTTGCTAAAAATTTGATGCTCTATGAAATCCTCTGCATTTTAATGAAATTTCATATTGGTTAAGGATGATGTTGTGCGCGTTTGTCATTTTAATAATGCAAATCAGGTATTTACGGGGACATTCTCATTGGGCATGGGAGGAATTCCATGGGTTATAATGTCAGAGGTAGGCACTTCATGGAGCCTGAACTCGTTACATTTCGAGTCTGATATTTCAGAATTCAACCCTTACCAAAATAACTTAGATTTCTTGGTACAATAATATTAGTTTTTTTAATAATTTTTTCAGATATTTCCCATAAATATTAAGGGTTCAGCTGGAAGCCTTGTGACAGTAGTCAATTGGTTTGGTACTTGGATTATTTCATATGCTTTTAACTTCCTAATGAAATGGAGCTCAGAAGGTAACATCTGATCTCCCTCTCTCTTTGCCTCTGTCTCACACGATTCCAAATCTTTTGTCCCAACTGCCATCTCACCTGTTGTCCGACTCAATATATTTTTGCCGAGTGTTATTCAATTTTTCCTTCACATTTAATTTTGAAAGCGAGCACATATAATTAAATACATGAGACGACACAGTGGATGGGACAGAGAATGGGATAGTAACCAAGTATGATTTCCTCTCGCACACACTCTTGATGGACTTGTATTATATATATAACTAGCAACAGTCCCGTGCATCCGGCACTATGGACGGTGTGATTTATCTCAAACTTTGGATGGCCCAGATGATTTATTAGGATGAGCGGGAAATACAAAATCATTTGTATTTTGTTATATAGATTAAGGCTACACTAAGAAAGTTTTTCTTTGTTTTTTCAGGAACATTTTTTATATTTTCATGTGTGTGCGGATTAAGTATTCTGTTTGTGGCAAAGCTGGTTCCGGAGACTAAAGGACGTACATTGGAAGAAATACAAGCATCCATGAACTAATTTACAACGCATTGATCGATAATCAACTTTATGATAGGTAAATTTTTATGACAATCATATCTTTGGCTAGTTTTGAAGTAATTTTGTTTCCTCTATTTATTTATTTTATTTTTTATTTTTTTGTTAATATGAAATGGAGAACCGGAAACTATTAGATAAGTTCAAAATTGAAAATCCAGCCCAGATTAGCCACTTCCATAAAGATGCATGTTTCAAAAAGATTGTTGTTATCACGTTAGAAATGTGTTAGAAATCACATCTTATCTTTCTTGCACCTCTCAAAAAGCTTTCAGTTCACATGTTTAATGCCCAACCCTACGTAATTCCCACCTAAAATCCCATCCCCTTCTATTGTCTTATTGCCTATAAACCAAAACCATATACAACAAAAACATAACCACCTCCAACAAAAACATAACCACCTCCGTAACATATCCAAATCTCCCCCTTCTCTCCCCATGGCTCAATTTCCACCACCACCACCACCAAAGGACCACCGTGGCCCCACTTGCCACCCGGTACACAAAACCCTAGCCAGCGCTGCCAACTTAGCACACCTTTTACCTACGGGCACGGTCCTAGGATTCCGTGCCCTAACACCATCATTCTCCAACAAAGGCCATTGTCAACCTTTCAACAAGTACCTCACCGCATGTCTCATCGGTTTCTGTGCTGTCGTTTGTTTTTTCTCTTCGTTTACCGATAGCTTCATCGACTCCGATGGAAAGTTGTACTTTGGCATTGCCACATTTAAACGGCTCAAAATATTTAACTACAATAATTATAATGATGAGGAAGAGGGATTGGGCATTGAGAATAATAATTTGGGCAAGTTTAGAATATGTTGCATGGATTTTGTTCACGCATTTGTGTCGCTAATTGTGTTCTTGGTTTTCGCGCTAAGTGACTCGGACGTGCAGAGGTGTTATTTTCCTGTGGCAGGAGCAAATGCTAATGCATTGCTAATGAATTTGCCATTGGGATCTGGGGTTTTGGCAAGCTTTTTGTTTGTGTTTTTCCCAACTACTCGTAGAGGGATTGGAATTGCAGGCATGCCTGCACTGTCAGGATAATGTGTACATGCTTTTCTAGTTCTGTCCCACATTGTATGTCATACTTAAGGATGTCCCAATATGAATGTCACAATTAGGATTTTAGGTAAGTGGTAATAACTAATAGTGTAATACTTTAGTCTTTGCATTGAAAAACGTGAAAATAATTTGTTTGTATAAAACATTAAGTTAATTATTAATAATAGTAACATTTTATTTTGGTGACACATATATATATATATATATATATATATATATATATATATATATATATATATATATAGGGATCAAAGTCCGGACTCCGGATCGGACCAAAATCCGGATCTTTTTTTTTTTTTTTTATAAAAAAAACAACTCAATAAATAAATAAAAAATTATGGAATTGAATTTTTTTCATACAGTGTTTTGAGTGTGATTTGGGTACGTATAACAAAATATGTATGTATAGTCTGTGCAGACTGTATCACTATTTTTTGGTATAGGTATCCAAAACACGCTCAAAACATTGTATTATGAAAAAATTTCAGTTCCATAAAATATTAAATATTTTTTTTAGTTGTTTTAAAAAAAAAAGTAAAAAAAAAAAGTCCATTTTATATATATATATATATATAATTTGGTATATAAAAAAATTGTAAATAAAACACTCGACAAGGGTAAAAAACTAGTATTTCTTTAACTGTTTCATTTATTCTTGGACATTTAACTTGCACTCTCGAGTCCGAATTTATATGTACATTTTTTTTAATGAAATGACATTTGTTTTATTTATTTTTTAAATTTCACTTCTCCACCTTATTCATATCAAATGTAGAGCATCAGACTTAAATTACTTTTTCTTTTAGAGTACGTAGATCTTTTGTAGTATGTGCAAATCGAATAAAACGTGAATATCTTTGTCATATAATTTTTTTCCGGGAAATTAAGTGAGGATCCAATTATCTTTTTAATGTTAAGTACATTAAAAGAAGACAAGTTTGGATTTAGATTATCTCTATTATAATTTCTCTCCAATTCCATTCAATACACCATATTTTTATAATTGTAAATAATATAATTGAAAGTTATACCGGTCAACTAATTTATTAAATTGAATAACATTATTTTTAAAATAAAAGTAATCCGATGTTTTTTTACTATTTGATGAACATGTGAATTTTTCATCAAAATTTTAATGGATGAAAATTGTCTTTTAACGGTAAAAATAATTTTTATTAATATCATCAACTATTTATAAATATATTTTGATCATTACTAATAAAATTATTAATATGAAATAGTCACTGTATTGAATTGGAATTGGAGAAAATGTGTAATGGAGAGGACCAAATTCGACAAATTTGATAACCCCTTCATTTTTACTCCCCTTATGGGACGGAACCAGGTAGGTCAAGTGGGGGTTGTCGCACTAATTTTTTATTTATTGATATATGTATCTTTTATTCTTATGCTCCCACTAAGTTTATATATTATTTAATAAAGAATCAATTATATAAGGATTAGTATTTTCACACCTCTAACTTTGATAATTTTGTATTTTTTAAAAAATATTTTTATAAAAAGATTATGCAATATTACTTATCATGCTAAAATTTATTTAATTATTTTAACATAATCAAAACTCCTTAATTATCTCTCAAAATCTTATAGAATTCATTCTCTATTCATATTCCATTGTCCTTTTGTGACGCCCTCAAAATTAGGTATACATCACCCATTCTGAGTCGCCAGATACATGGTGCAAAATTTAAATACAACTTCATTTATACAATTGTTGAGCTGTCGTATAGAATACGACCACAGTTAACTGTGAGTTTTAATACAAATGTACCTTACAATGGTACTTTACATAAAAGTATAGTCAAAGACTGTTTTAGAAACTAAAATCTTTGGGAAGTGCTCAAGGAAACCTTCGTACATGGGAGACCATGCGTCTAAGTTATAATAGATATCATATGGCCACAGAATTATCTTTGGTTGACCCAATAGACCCCAAAGAAAAACGAGAAGATTATTATCATCTTCTTTTCAATGGTAAGTCTTCTCTTGGCATATAACTATCTCCACTTTCTCCAAGTGAATATTATATTTTAAATCAACTCTAAGATCATATAGGTAGTGCCCGTAAATATACTCAACAAGTGGATACGCACAACCCTGTCTTATGATAACACGAGGTTGTATGTCATTAGACATCTTGTATGATAGTGGCAAAACACCCTTCCAAAGTTGGGTTCACCTCACCCTATTTGATTCACCAAATATAACTACTAAATGTTGTATAGAATACAACACATTTTTCTATACTGTTTAGGGAGAACCTCCACACCTAGAGACCACACTGCTCTATTTCCACATTATCCCACGCTCGAATTCGTAACACTCTTACTGCAAACACTCTTATTACCCTAAAGGAATTGTGAAGCGAAAGGGTGAGCATAACTAGCCTAAGAAAGAATATCATGACTAAAGATAATTAAATTATCAATAACTTTCATCAATAATAAATCGGAGATTTAGAACATATGGTAGATGATAAAATTTTCAACCATAGTTGCAATGAACTAGCAATCCATTAGAAGAGTCAAATAGACCATCGTGTCTATTATTTTCTCCATGTTAAAAGTCCACCAATAATGTTTTATCCACTGTAACATAAATCAACAATTCACATCGTCATGATCATATGAATAACTCATAATCATAATTGTGATTCTAAATTTCTCTTCGCACCTCTGAGGACTAAGATAATTTTCATCACCTATCTTCACCAAAACATCAAAAATCATGGTTATACCAAATCACAATTCTTGTTCACAATCATACTAATAAATTCATCTTTGCACTACGGCCAAAGATATTCATTAACAATTCATATTTGCACTACAAGCCAAAGACATACAACTGTATTTTAGAAGAGTTAAGTAGAGCATGATATCTATTATCTTCTACAAATTAAAAGTGTATAACCAATATTTTATCGCTGAGACTTCGAACAATAAATAATCCACATCATCGAATTATCCATGCACTACTGCCAAGATATTCGTTAGTATCACATCCATGAATTATCCATGCACTACTGGCTAAAGATATTCATTATTATCACATCCATGAATTAATATTTCATTCTTTGAGACTCATTTAAATAATTAATCCACATCATCGAATCATCCACGCACTACTGTGCCGAGGATATTCATTAAGTATCACGACCACGAATTATCCATGCACTACTACGCCAAAGATAATCGTGTTTTCATCAACCATTCTGATCATGCCATAAAACAATTCATCTTTGCACCTTCACAGAAGAGAATCCATAGCCATAATCATACCAAAAATCGTCCATCAACGCACTACTACAGCCAATGAGAACTTTTTCATCATTTGTAACATTATGGTCATGATTATACCAAATAATCCTCATCATAATCATACCAAGTCCATCTATGCACTACGGGCAAAGATGACTTTCAACACAATATAAGCATGAGGATGATGACAATGATATAAGAATCAATTAAATGAGATAAATGATAAATATTAAACATTTATAATATAATTTATCCAAATGCTCAATAATAACCAAATGTTATCAATCACTTAATAATCTAATATCATTAATATTATAACAATATTTTAATCATCTCTTAAACTTATAAACAATTTATTTCAATTGTTTATGTGACAACCCGATATTTTCTATATAAATAAATCACAAATTTTATGTATAAATTTTTTATTTTATTTTTAAGGATGAGGATTTGTACAAGATTATGTGTATATGTATTTATGTGGTAAATAAAATATATTTATTATATTAATATTTATAAGTAAATTTATTTTGAATTTTGATTATTATAAAGTATATTCTTATAATAATTAATATTATGATAAAATGTTTTGATTAATTATTTTCCATGAATATATAATCATATATTATTTAAATAATATATGAAGTGATTTTTAGAATAAATATAATAATTATTTTATTATATGAATTTTTGTATGATTATTAAGTTAATTATTTTACCTTAATTATTAAGGTTAAATATGAAAGAATAATCGATATGGAATCTAAACCCTAATTTTGGATTATTGTCAAGGTATGAGAATAATAATATAATATTACATATATTTTGATTTTTCAATTGCTATGAATATATGTACGGTATGTAAAGATTGATAACGCAGTTGGTCAATTACTAATTATATTTTGACCAAACTCTAGTAATAATGTTAAACCCTAATTTGAGATCCAAATTAGAGTGTGAGATTGTTTTATAAGCATGTAATACCATTTATGTGCGTGTATTAAATGTATTAATTAGGTAAACCCTAATTAAAATTCTGGAAACCCTAATAATGTTAAACCCTAATTTCCAATATTAGAAACCCTAATCCAAAAAAAACCTAAACCGGAGGTTTGATCTCACAAGAGTTGTGTTACATGTTGATTAATAACACGTGTGTTAGACTTTAATTGCTAATTAAAATAAACTTAATTAGCAAATTCAAACCCTAAAACCTAGAACCCTAATTTAATTTCTAGAAACCCTAATTGTATTTCTAAAACCGTAATTATCGATATTTTAAACCCTAATTGCTTTATTAGCAAAGTTCATTATGATTAAGGGTAATAAACCCAAATGTTCATGTAATTACAAACTTAATTTAATTAACAAATTTATTTTGCAAAATTTTAGAAACTAAAAGTTATTTAATTTTAATTATTTAATTAATTTTATATTATTTAATTTTTGTGCAAACCCTAAATTGAAATCCTAGATTTTGTTTACCCAAATTGGCTCAAACCACAAACCCTAAATCAAACCCTAACCCTAAGGGTTTGGTAAGTTACAATTTTGCCATAAAATGAATTATTAAAGGACCAAAATGCCCTTTTTAGCATTAAAGAAGCTAGACATAGGTTTTGACAATAGGAGAGAGTGGTTCACCAAATCAACAACTCTCAACAACTCAATATGCATGCGAATTTACCAAAGAAATCGACTCCCTAGATCGATCGTTCATGCACCTTTGTGGGTCTATTTAAGGATCAAGGAGAGAAAAGTAAGTTTACTAACCTAAAATTGTCCAACACTCGATCAAGAACTTCTCCCACTAGAACCAACGAAAATATATAGTTATTCATCTATTATTGAAGCCCCAATGAAATCCAACAACAAATCACTAGTAGAAATCGGATCTTGGACATTAAAGGTATGAAACTCAAGCTTTAATTTCCGTCCAAAATTTCGATTGTTAGATGTTAGTTTTTATTGTTAGAATATGTTGTATTTAGTCTCTAGTGATGATCCGGGTTGGTAGCATTCGGATCCATAACATTAAAGTGCTCGAATTTGCATTTTTTCAAAATCTGGAAAAATTATTTTGTGTTCGACATCAAATGTCGACAACAGTAGATTGTAGTGTTTTATGTTTTTGTTGTTTAAGTAGTGAATTTTGTAGTCTAGTATGTGATCTTTAATCATGTAAAAGAATCTGCTTAGATCTGCTTTTAGAATTCAAGTTATTACGGTTCAAACACATGGTCGATTTGCCACGACTATCAGATTCTGAAAACCCAGATTCTTGCGAAGCGGTCGACAACCGATTTGCGGTCTTAGATCGTGCGGTGTGTTTTATGATATGTTTGTTCTTGCATATAAGTTGTAGTATGTTTGTTAGACTACATCATCACGCCTTAAGATCACATAAAACGTAATGATTGATTTGGGTGGTCGGTCAAACTAGTCAAGTCGATCGTGTTTTCATTTTTCCGGGTAACCCGTAAAACATAAAAGCAATGACGGTCGGACTATAGTTTGACCAAGCTAGATTTTATGATTGTGTTGATGATTTAATGGTTGTTTGTGTTAGATCTCTTCCTTATCATGTTAAGTATGTACTGGATGCTTAATATCACTTAAACATTAGCAGGTTAGCAAGTTGTGGGAGCGAAAGGATAATTCGAATCGTTCTTCATTTCACAGGCAACCTGTAAAGTGAAGAACGATCCGACAACTTCTTTAGAGGCTTAGATCTTGGTTGTTTCATGCTTGATTGCCATTTTATTCTTTGGATCTTGTAGATGTACACTAATCTTAATGCAATATCTAAATCATAGTTTGTCCAGAAACTAAATAGAAAGAAAACTAAACTCATTCAAAGTAAAGATACTTGCAGCGGTGTATGAAGATCCGGGTTTCAAAGGATGAACATGAAGAACACCTATAGCGGCAGTTACCTGTCAGCTATAGTGGTCTTTCAATGACGAAAATAAATTATTTTCCTAAATTAATTAATAATTATAGAAAATTAGTTTTAAATTATTAAAAATACAAAATAAATTATAAAAAATTATTTTAAATTTAAAAATTAGTTTTTAATTATTTTAAATATATTTCATAAATATTTAATATTTTTGGAATATTAAAAGTAATTAATTTATTTAATGATTATATTAAATAAATTATTTAAAAATGATTTTAATTCATGAAAAATCATTTAAAATTATATTATGATATAAGAAAAATATTTTAAGTTATTTTAATAACTTTTAATATTATTTGATAATTTTATTAATAAATTAATATTAATGATAATTAAGTTATTTATTAAATGAATTAAATAAATGAATTAAAATGATTTTATTATATTAAAAATCATTTTAAATAATAAGAAGGTATTTAAAATATTTTAAGTTATAAAATATAACTTTTAATATTTAAAGGTAAATTTCATTAATTAATTATGATTAATGATAATAAAGTTATTTAATAAGTATATTAAATAATTTAGTTTAAAAAATTTTTATTATTATAATAATCATTTTAAATAAAAATAAAGTGTTTAAAGATATTTTAAGTTATAAAATATAACTTTTAATATTTAAAGGATAATTTCTTTAATAATTTAATTATTAAATTATTATAAATGATATTAAATTTATTTAATAATTATATTAAATAAATAGTTTAAAATGGTTTTATTTATTTAAAAATCATTAAAAGGATATTAATGATTTAAAAATATTTGAAGTTATAATTATTAACTTTTAATATTTGGATAAATAGTTCATTAATATTTAAATATTAATGGTAATTATTTAATAATGATTTTAAATGTTTTAAATAATCATTTAAGGGTATTATAAATACTTTAAAAAATATTTTGAGTTATTATACATAACTTTAATATTTTGGTAATGGTTTCATTAATAGTTTAATATTAATTAAATATTAATGATAACGAGGTAAACAACAGTAGATCACCCTCCGTGCATTCGTAAGTCATGGCCATTTACTGCCATGAATTCTGCTTAAACCTTTTCGAAAATGAAAACAATGTTCATGGTATGTCACGAAACCCCATATACTGATCAATACGTAGTTTCAAAAGTTTGAAAGAGGTTGTTATGAATTATTATTAGTATTATTACTTCACAACTCATTGACTAGTTGTAGAAGAATATTATTAAGAAAACATTTAAATTCTTTCAGCCTATATATATATATATATATATATATATATATATAATACTATGGGCACTCAAATGCTCATCCTTGCTTAATATAAATGTTTTCAGCTAAGTGTGAAGGACCAGAAAGTTCAAGCCGAGGCAAAGGAAAAGGAAAGCTAACCAAATAAGAATTGTGGCAGTATTTGTAATAGTTTTATAAGACTATGAAGACTATGATATATATATATATATATATATATATATATATATATATATATATTTATATATTATGACATGTAATGAAGGTTTAAAGGTTACGTGCTTGGGAGAATGACTCGATGTATATGTAAATTTAAGTTTAAGTTTTATATTATTGTGATTATTATTAGTATTATTCCGCTCATAGAAATGGTATCGTGATGTACCGAGTTCGGGTTTCAAGTATCTGGATTCGGGGACCTCACAGTTTACACTTTATCAAATAATGCATTTAATCATTCAAAAATGCCGTACTCATAAGATTTCATCATCAGTGATCAAATTTCTCATCAAAATCTGCATATACCTATATAGGATTCTCAAGCTATAAAATCCTATTTTCAATTTTATTACTTCACATTACATATTTAATTCATTTACTCATAACTAGTTCATTTTCATGAAAAATATCAAATCAAATTCCAAAAATATTTCTTTTAAGGATTTAGCGAGAATATAGTCCCATCTTGAACATATATTTTTCTCAGAATTTTTAAAATTCATTTACTATTTTTCATATGGCTAAAACTTTCGAATATTTAGACATTTATCATAAATTATACTTTTGTCCAAAATTTCTGAAATTTACAGGGTATACTCATGTTATATACATGTACTCTCAATAAAAATTTTACCAATTTTGGAGTTAACCACAAGGAGTTATAAGAGTTTACTTTTAAAATAGTCTTTTTCCATAAAATCCATAAATCTTAATCTATACATCTAAAAATTGCAATTTTTGGACACAATTTAGAAAACTCATTAAATTATCATTTCAAATTTTTCTGAATTTTTAGGTTCGAGAAAAAATTACGAATCATTTCTGGCGAAACCCCTTTTAATGAAAATACTATTCGTATGAATACGAATGATCATTCACCATTTATGTGATAATCCACATGTAGGCGAGTTATTCCAATGTAATAATAAAGAATGAAATAACGAAGGATTCACCATGCGTGTGATAGATCAAGACTGCCAAGTTATTCCCACCGAATAATAAATAATGGAACCAGTCCCAGTAAACGCATGCATGAGATATTATTCAAATAATAAATAATGGAACCAGTCCCCCAGAACGCATGTGATAGGTTATTCGACGAATAATAAATAATGGAACCAAGTCCCACAGAAGCGATATAGACATGATATTCGGCGAGAATAATAAAGAACGGAATATTAGAAGAATTTCACCACGTGCAGATTGCGATAAACAGGTTATTCAACATAATAATAAAGAATGGAATAACGTAAGAATTTCACCAAGTATAGGGGTAGTCCACGATACAGTTATTCCAAATGAATAATAAATAATAATAATATCCTTTACTTAGCACGACAATTATATCCCCCCCTTAAAAAGAAAAGTATTACTCGATTGGTAGTAGGAATATACTTGAAGAAAACTTGCACTACGCTCAAAATTTTCTTAAATTCTAAAGAAATACACTCAAGATTATAGAAGAAAAACTCTCCCTATAGTTTCTCTCTCTAGAGTTTCAGTGAATTCGTAAGAAATAATGAAGGAATGAGCTTCTATTTATAGAAAAATTGACTGCATACTAACTAACTAATGAACGGTCCAGATTGATTTACTTTAATCTGACGGTTCATATTTAAAGCAAATTTTTTTAAATAAAATATAATATATTCTATTTATAATCTAATAAAACGAATAACTTTATAAAAGATTTTACTATGCAAACACTATGCAAACACTATGCATAATAAAATATGATATATTCTAATTATTGTCTAATAAAACAGATAACTTTATAAAAGTATTCTGTTTTATATAAAAAAATTTTACTAGGCAAAACACTATGCATAATAAAATATAATATATTCTATTTATAGAATAACTTTATAAAAGTATTCTGTATTATATAAAAAGCTTTTCTGTTTTATTACATTAATAATACCAATAAAACAAAACTGAGTGACTTATCACATAAGCATCAATAATCAATACCGTGCTTATTTAGAAAAAATAAAATAAAATTGAATACTTTTATTTCATAAAATTCGGTCTCACAATCACCCTCCTTATGAAATTTTGCCCTCGAAATTTACGTACGCACACGATATTCAAGAGATGAGAATACCTTGCTTTCTTTTCTGATTGTACCTTCCCTATTATATCCTCTATATCATGATTTTTCATTGCTCATCTCCTCGTATTTCGGATATCATTCTAGAATATATCTTCAAACAAATGTTAATTGACATATCACAATTTGTCAACTTATCAAGTAAATGCAGTTTTGACTTAGGTAAGTCACACACTAGCGAAGTATATAACTCGCTCTCCTCCTCCTAGTTCTAGACTCTTATCTCCTGACAATGACCATATCCCTAAGCTTCTAATACCAAATGTGACTCTAATCCCTTTACTTGGATAAGACTCACATTGATACCTATCGACTTTACCGAAGAAAGGCGCGTCCCTACGGAGAGTCCGGCTTTGCATTCCAGAGACTTGGAAGTCACCAATGAGAGGCTCTGGGCTCATCACACTTATGGCTCGATACCAAATGTGACGCCCCCAAAATTAGGTATACATCACCCATTCGAGTCATGGATACATGGTGCAAAATTTAAATACAACTTCATTTATACAATCATTGAATATGTATAGATAGAATACGACCACGATTAATCGTGAGTTTTAATAAAATGTATGTAACTCTCGCTGGTGCCTCGACCACAACCTTACAATGGTACTTTACATAAAAGTATAATCAAAGACTGCTTTTAGAAACTAAAATCTTTGGGAAGTGCTCAAGAAAACCTTCGCATACTGGAGGCCATGCGCCTAGGTTATAATAGATATCATATGGCCACAGCATTATCCTCTGGTTGACCTAATAGACCCCAAAGAAAAACGAGAAGATTATTATCATCTTCTTTCTATATGGTGAGTCTTCTCTTGACATATAACTATCTCCACTGCTCCAAGTGAATATTATATTTTAAATCAACTCCAAGATCATATAGGTAGTGGTAGTAAATATACTCAACAAGTGGATGCGCATAACCTCGCTCTTATGATAACACGAGGTTGTATGTCATTAGACATCTTGTATGATAGTGGCAAAACACCCTTCCAAAGTTGGGTTCACTCTCACCCTATTTGATTCACCAAATATAACTACTAAATGTTGTATAGAATCAACACATTTTTCTATACTGTTTAGGAGAACCTCCACGCCTAGAGACCACTTTGTTCTATTCCTCGTTATCCCCACGCTCGACCGACAACACTCTTACTAAGAACACTCTTATTACACGAAAGGAATTGTGAAGCAGAAAGGGTGAGCACAACTAGCCTAGTAAATAATATCATGACTAAAGATAATTAAATTATAAATAGCTTTCATCAATAATAAATTAGAGATTTAGAACATATGGTAGATGATAAAACTTTTCAACCATAGTTACGGTGAACGAAGCGATCCATTAGAAGAGTCAAATAAACCATCAGGTCTATTATCTTCTCCATGTTAAAAGTCCTCCAATAATTTTTTATCCCTGTAACATAAATCAACAATTCATGTCCACAATCATATGAATAACTCATAATCATAATTGTGATTCTAAATTCTTCTTCGCACCCAAGACTAAGATAATTTTCATCACCTATCTTCACCTGAAACATCAAAAATCATGGTTATACCAAATCACAATTCTTGTTCATAATCATACTAATAAATTCATCTTTGCACTACGGCCAAAGATATTCATTAATAATTCATCTTTGCACTACAAGACAAAGACATACAACTCAGATTTTAGAAGAGTCAGTAGAGCATGATATCTACTATCTTCTACAAATTAAAGTGTATAACTAATATTTTATCATTTGAGACTCGACAATAAATAATCCACATCATCGAATTATCCATGCACTACTACCCAGGATATTTATTATTATCACATCCATGAATTATCCATGCACTACTACCAAAGATATTCATTATTATCACATCCATGAATTAATATTTCATCATTGAGACTCAACTCAATAATTAATCCACATCATCGAATCATCCCCGCACTACAAAGCCAAATATATTCATTAAGATCACGCACCACGAATTATCCATACACTACGGGCCAAAGATAATCGTGTTTTCATCAACTAGTCTTGATCATGCCATAAAATAATTCATCTTTGCACCTTTGGTCAAGAGAATCCATAGCCATAATCATACCAAAAATCGCTCATCAATGCACTACGGGCAAATGAGGACTTTTTTCACATCATTTATAACATTACGGTCATGATTATACCGAATAATCCCTGGTCATAATCATACCAAGTCCATCTATGCACTACGACCAAAGAAGACTTTCAACACAATATAAGTATGGGGATGATGACAATGATATAAGAATCAATTAAATTAGATAAATGATAAATATTAAATATTTATAATATAATTTATCCAGCGTTCAATAATAATCAAATGTTATCAATCACTTAATAATCTCATAATCTAATATCATTAATATTATAACAATATTTTAATAATTTCTTAAACTTATAAATAATTTATTTCAATTGTTTACATTTTATCAAATAATGCATTTAATCATTCAAAAATTTCATACTCATAAGATTTCATCATCAATGATCAAATCCCTCATCAAAAATCTGCATATACCCTATATAGGATTCTCAAGCCATAAAATCCTATTTTCCAATTTTATTACTTCACATTACATATTTAATTCATTTACTCATAACTAGTTCATTTTCATGAAAAATACCAAATCAGTCCCAAAAATATTTTTTTTCTGAGATTTAGCAGAATATAGTCCCATCTTGAACATATATTTTTCTCAGAATTTTTAAAATTCATTTAC
This sequence comes from Panax ginseng, assembly GCA_020205605.1. NCBI lineage: Eukaryota > Viridiplantae > Streptophyta > Magnoliopsida > Apiales > Araliaceae > Panax > Panax ginseng. Next base: position 17,172,776 of record CM035142.1, on the reverse strand, counting down.
TATTTTTAATATGGCTAAAACTTTTGAATATTTAGACATTTATCATAAATTATACTTTTGTCCAAAATTTCCAAAATTTACAGAGTATACTCCTGTTATATACATGTACTCCCAATAAAAATTTTACCAATTTTGGAGTTAACCACAAGGAGTTATAAGAGTTTACTTTTAAAATAGTCTTTTCCCATATAATTCATAACTCTTAATCTATACATCCAAAAATTGCCATTTTTGGACACAATTTAGAAAACTCATTAAATTATCATTTCAAATTTTTCTAGAATTTTTTAGGGTCAGAAAAATTACGAATACTTTTTGATGAAACCCCTTTTTAATGAAAATACTATTCGTATGAATACGAATGATCATTCACCATGCATGTGATAATCCACATAGACAGGTTATTCCAACAGAATGATAAAGAATGAAATAATAGAAGGATTCACCATGCGTGTGATACTGCACCGATGGATTATTCCCAACAGAATAATAAATAATAGAACCAGTCCCAAGAAACGCATGCATGTGAGGATATTCCGACAAAATAATAAAGAACGAAATATTAGAAGAATTTCACCATGTATGCGGTACTTCGCATAAACAGGTTATTTCAACATAATAATAAAGAATGGAATAAGAGAAGAATTTCACCAAGTATAGTGTCCGCGTATACAGGTTATTCCAACAGAATAATAAATAATAATAATATCCTTTAAGAGTACGATAATTATATCCCCTACCTTAAAAAGAAAAGTATTCCGACTGGTAGGGCGGGAATATACTTGAAAAAAACTTGCACTACGCTCAAAACTTTCTTAAATTCTAAAGAAATACACTCAAGATTATAGAAGAAGAACTTTCTCTATAGTTTTTCTCTCTAGAGTTTCAGTAAATTCGTAAGAAATAATGAAGGAATGTGCTTCTATTTATAGAAAAATGGATTTTTAGATAAGAATCAACTCATGAATCGGTCAGATTGATTTACTTTAATCTGACGGTCCATATTTAAAGCAAATTTTTTAAATAAAATATAATATATTCTATTTATAATCTAATAAAACGAATAACTTTATAAAAGATTTTACTATGCAAACACTATATGCAGCCTTATGCAAACACTATGCATAATAAAATATAATATATTCTAATTATTGTCTAATAAAATGATAACTTTATAAAAGTATTCTGCTTTATATAAAAAAAGATTTTACTATGCAAAATACTATGCACAATAGAATATAATATATTCTATTTATAGAATAACTTTATAAAAGTATTCTTTTTTATATAAAAAGTTTTTCTGTTTTATTACATTAATAATACCAACAAAACAAAACTGAGTGACTTATCACATAAGCATCAATAATCAATACCGTGCTATTTACCAAAATAGAAAAAAAATTTGAATACTTTTATTTCATAAAATTCGGGGTCTCACACCTTTACCCTAATTATGAGAATAAATTTACATATTTTATATAAATTATGATAAAAATATTTTATCATATATAGTAGTTTATATAAAGTAGACTCGGGATGTCCTGAAATCGAATATCACCAGTAACAATTTGTCAAAGTCAGAAAATGGTTCATGAAACCACGGGGACGCGAGCGTAAGCCTGTATGAAAAGACTGATCCGGGTTCGTGGAGATTAGTCCGATTACAATTGAGAAACTCCCGATTATCAAAAAAAACTATGATAAAAATGTTATTTCTCTTTTATGGTTAATGAATTCATGCTAAAAATAAGAAAAAAAATATTCTTATACATAATGGTTAAATTTATATTAATTATTAAATATATTGTACCAAAGCCCGCCCCCACTAACCTATATCATGGGTCCGTCCTTGGTGATGTCAACATATAAGATCAACAACTAGGTGCAATATCACTATAGTACGCAGATAAGGAGCAAAATTTTATTGATTTATGCATTTCAGCTAGGATAATTTCTTGAAAAATAACCGCTGCAAGTTGCAACCTCATAAGATTAATAATAATAAAATAAAACAAAACTTCTGATTTGAATCTGGCCAATCAGCAAACAACCAGCTGTATAACAGATTTTGAGCAACATATCTACATTATATTTACTAGTAGTATATGACACTTTTTTTGTGTGGAAAAATAGTACCAATTGTTTATGATGTGTGTGTGTATATATATATATATATATATATATATATATATATATATATATATATATATATATTTGAAAAATACTACATTACCTAAAGACTCTTGCAACCTAAAATAACTTATAATCAGACATAATAATTATTATAATTCACCACATTACCACAATAATTAATTTTCCTTTAAAAATAGATATCCAGAAAAATCTAAACATGTCTACAAAACTTACAATCATCAATAAAAATTATCATAATTCACCACACCACCACAATAATTATTATTATTGTTATTATTATTATTGTTGTTGTTATTATTATTATAATTATAATTATAATTATTGTTATTATTATTATTATTATTATTATTATTATTATTATTACTATTATTATAATACTAATAGTAATAGTAATAATAATAATATTATTATTTTGAATTATAATTAGAATGAATCTGAACCGTCCTTGTGTTTTCCCGCCCTATTCAAAATGAGTTCTGTTTTATTATATAGATTATTATTATTTTTATTATTAGTAGTAGTATTATTATTTTATAATAATAATAATTATTATTTTGAATTAAAATTAGAATGAATCTGAACCGTCCTTATGATTTCCCGGCAAGCACATAAATACTGATAAGTTAATTTAGTAGGCATCTTAATATATTAGTAAGATTTTAAAGGTTGAGGTTAATTTTGTTCATAAATTTTTAGTCCCAAATGGTGGGGATTGTAATACTTAGTTGAACATGATATTAAATAGTCCTCCATATTAAGTCATTTTATAATCCCTGACCTAATAGTCTCAAGTCCAAATTTAAAAATAAACAAAGTCATTTGAAATTAATAGTTCTATCATAAGTGTAATTCTTATAAACAAACATCCTAAAAGAACAAGATATCGATGTCGCCGACAAATCCCCATATAGAGAGGGCAAGAGCTTACCGAGGGAGATAATAGATGGATTTCAAACATTCTAGAATTTCTTGGTTCCTTCTATTAGAGCGAGATGGAGACTATTAGGTTTCGATTTTTGGGAAAAATTATTTGACATGCAAGCTTGGTATAACTTGATTATCTTAGTGCAAATTGATTTGTGCTTGGGAAGTTGTAAACTCTTGGTGAAGATGGAGGTGCCTGCGATGATGGTGAAGGTTTGGAAGGCTGCAAATTGTGATGAAGAGAGTAGTTAACATGAAGTTAACTTTTGTCAATTGACCAATACAGCGTCGACACACAGGAGAAATGTGTTATCTCTCTCTATTTGCATGTCATCACTGTATTAATCAATTGACCAACTTACCAATAAGTTAACTTCATGGTAACTAGATCATGCGATGAAGGTTTGGTTCTGTGTGTGCCGATGATTTGGAAGTGATGAGGTGTTCTAAATTTGAATTTATTTTGTAATAATTTGTTAATGATGTTTTTTTATTTTAAGTTAACTATATAACTTGTTTAATTCATGTTATTTGTGTAATTATTTGAGTTGTTTACTTATCTAGTTAATTGTGTAATTATTTTTATTTTATGTTTTTGTGTAATTTGTTTAATTAGTGTTAATTGTGCAATTTTTTAATTTGTGTTATTTATTAGTTTAATTGTTATTTTCTTTTTTTTATATCATTTTATCTCATTAAAAATATGTTTTTTACACATAAGCACTCATTTACCATATCTAGATGTTATGTGACGCCCCCAAAATAGGTATATATCGCCTATTATGAGTCGTCAAATACATGGTACATAATTCAAATACAA